>PVLD010006440.1:0-100679 GCA_004027595.1 Dinomys branickii | reverse complement strand
GAATATTATTCAGCTATAAAGAAAGACAGTTTTGGGGACTTTGTAGGCAAGTGGTCAAAACTGGAGTCCATACTCATAAGTGAAATAAATCAGCGATACATGTGCAGGCAACGTATTGTATCACTGGTGTAAGAACCCGAGCGTGGGAATATAAACTGAGACATGAAGGAAATCTGTTCTAAAACAAAGAACAGATGGGACGAGGGAAAGGAGAAAAGAAAGAGACAAAAATATATGTATGTATATATGAATATACATATATGCAGGAGGGCTAACATGGTTCTACTATTGTATTATATCACTTAATGCTAAGGAATAATTGATGACGGGTTATTTGATCAATCTTTTATGTCTGTATGTGTTATCCTGAACACATACTTCGAAGATATCAATATGCAAAGCAGGAACTATTGGTGGTTTTGTTGTTGTTGTTGTTGTTGTTGTTGTTTGTCTGTTTTGTTTTTTGTCTTTGGATTTTTGGTTTTTGTGTTTTTTCTGTTGTTGAGAGGATTAATTGTCTGACTAATTTTGCATGTCTGTATATGGGTTCATATATTTACACTTCGAAGATATCAGTGGATAAAGCAATAACCACTGTTGAGACCATGTCACCTTGTCTATAGATTAGTTGTGATTGTACTACTTTTTGTGCTAATTGGTGTCCGTTTGTTAATATGTTTTTGTACTTTATTTAAAAAAAAATAAAGCAGCAGAGTGAAAAGATGGCCCACAGAGTGGGAGGATTGTGCTACCTACTCTTCTGATAGAGAACTGATACATACAGAAGTAATAGAGGACTTGAATAAATACAGAATTTATAAAAACTAACACCCTCAAATGACTCAGTAGAAAATTTGCAAATGAACTCAATAATTACTTCTCAAAATAAAAGCTACAAATGACCAATGAATGTATGCAGAAATGTTAAAAAATTTTTAGAATTTTAGGAGTTGTAAATCAACCTTATCTTGAAATTTATCTAGCCCCTCCTACAATGAATACTCCTCCAAAAAAGGAAAAGTAGACATATTTCATTAAGCTACACCCCTCCTTTGTATCTTCAAGAAAATTTTAAAGACATGATCGTATATAGTGGCACTTGAATACATCTTTATAGTGATACATTTCACAGTAGCTAAGCTTTAGAAACAGTGCAGTTGACTACACACAGATGTGTGTATAAGGAATATAAAGAACATGTAAAGGAATATTTTTCAGCAATCAAGTAGAATGAAATCATGCCATGTGTAGAAACTGGATAGAAAACTCAACCATCTTGCTAAGGCAAATAAGCCAATCTCAGAAAGGCGCACTCTACTGCCTCCTCTTATCTGAGAAACCTAAAATATAAACACTGAACAAAATACATGGGAGATGATGGAAAACCAGAAGGGAGATTCTTAGAGGTGGAGAAGGATGAATGGGGGCTAGGGAAAAAAGAGGAGGGAGGGTAAGTGGTGAAAAAACGGTCAAGACACGTTGTGTGAATGTACAGATTCCATGGAACGAACACCATTTTCACATAGCATAAGTACGTGCTTAATAAATATTGGCAAATGGAATTCAATTCTAAACTTGGTGAAAAGAGGTTTTAGTCATTACTTTTGTTAGACGGGCTAAAGTGAATTTAGTACATTGGAGAAAAGTTCTTATTGGAACTTTTTAAAAAAGTTATTCTCAGTATGTAAGAAAATGTGTTAGGTAGCTAAGAATAATGTTCTATTGAATATTTTGAGAAAAATTTTAGTGTAACACTCAAAATTCTTGAGAAAAATTTGAAATAAAAATGAAGGAAAAAAAGGCCAATTTCCATAATGGTTGTAAGTAGGTATACATAGTGTTCATTACAGTTGTTTTTCTTTTTTGCATAACAATCATGTAATATAATTAAAAGATAAAAATTATACATCTACTATTGTTATTAAAGTCAATTTAAGGGAAATTGGTTTTTTGACCACAAAACAGTTAATATTATTTTAATTTTAAGGGACTCTGGACATTTCAACACCTAAGAGGTATTATTCCACCAGTAATATGTATGTTCTCTTTAGTGAGTACATTTAGAATGGAATTGACTATTTAAACATAAGGACTACTTAGCAAATATTAATACAGGTAAAACAGTACTTATTAGTTTTAGTCATTACAAGTTACCTTATAGTTATGCTATTAAGCCAAGAACAATTGAGCTTTTCTTAAGGCTGCAGATTGGTACTTTCTTTACCTTCTCTGTAGAACAGTGAAAATTTCTGGCAATTTGTATTTCTTTTCACTTTATACATTTACTTTCCTTTCACTGACATTTTTCTCACCTGAGCAAAGCAAAATACCATGTTTTATAATTTTTTGGTGCAAAATGAAGAAAAATGTGTCATGCATGGTGTCATGGATATACAGTTGCTGAAGCAAAGGGGAGGGCCTCTAAAATGAGTAAACTAGAAAATGCGGCCGTGTCCTGGAACGCCACTCCCTACCACATTCCTATTAATCCAGCAAACTAGTAAATGTATTAATGAAAATATCATAAGAAGTTGAATAAAGAATGGAATCCACAAAATAATAGAAAATATAATAAAGAAATTAGCCAGTCACAACTACCAATAATGATAAAATATAAAATTTTTGTGACAATTTTAGGTAAAAACATTTTTTCTTTTATTCTTTAATCAGTGACACAAAAAGAAAACTGATGGTCTTGGTAGCAATGCCAACGCCATCGTTACACTCTGTTATATATCTGAAAAATTTGGGTGATGCGATTAAATCTCAAACATTAACTGCAATAGTATTTGAACCTAAATACTTTGGCATCTTAGGGTGTATCAGCATTTCACTATAGAAATTAAAAAGAAAAAAGAAATAAGCTGGGCCTAGTGGTGCCTGGTTGTAATCCCAGAACTCGAGAGGTTGAGACAGGAGGATTGTCATGAGTTCAAGGTCAGCCTGAAGCACATAGTGAGACCCTGCCTAGAAACAAACGAGCACAGAAGCAAACAAGCAGACAAACAACCTTTACCAAATAAAAACAAGTTGCTAGACTGAAAATCACATATAGCACTTAAAGACTAATGCAATGAAATTCTGTCGTTGGGAAATGAGGAAATACGATGTGCTTTTACCTTTTGTTCAGTAGTAACCCTGTAATGCAACTAAGCACAGAGTGTAGTTATTGAGGAGTAAGGAGGAAAAGGAAAACTTCCGGTGTGGTAGTTAGCGTTACATATCCCAGGTGTCGGCTTTCTTGAATGGAGTAAGGGAATGTTCTTTCAGACGTTCCTGTAAAGCGCCAGCACTCTTCATATCCTTAACAGGGTTATTGTCCACATAGCAGACCTCTTGCGGCTGAGCCCAGTAAGATTACTGTGATAGATCCCACAGCCTCTTCAACTGAGATTTGATTTCCTTGTGATCAGACATGACATTTTAAAAACCCAATCTAAAACTGTGTTGGTGTTATATTTTCTACTTCAAGTGGTTAAGTAGTTCACATGGTTGTGAAAGAGAATGTTTTTCTCAGTTATAATTGGAAGCATAAGCCCAGTGATCAGAGTACAGTAAGGAGAGGGGAAAAATGAGAAGTTACTGTTGTGCTGAACCAGGCAACTGAGATACAAAAGAAACATTTCAATATTTACATTAATTAATTTAATGTGACTGAAAGTATGTGTTTTTTACAAATGTCACTGTTAGTATTCTTGTGGATAATTAATGAGGCACTCCTGCTCAGGGGTTATGCCAGATCTTAGAAACTTGAACAGTGCCTGCTTTCATCTAGGTGTTTTACAGTAGGTCTGTGGTTCATTTTCACAAAAATATTAACTGAGAAAAATACTTTTTTAAAACCATGTGAACAACTTAACCACTTGAAGTAGAACATAAGACATCAGCACCATTTCAGATTGGGTTTTTAAAATATGAGTAATTTATAAATATAACACGGGACAAAGTCCCCCATAGCTGGTAACCCTAACAATGGTTTATCTTTTCTTTTATTGCCTGAATTCTCACTACTTACTGTCTCCTGTCTTCCTGTTTACTTATTGTAACACCTCATGCTGACAAATAACAACTTTTATGTACTTGCTGCATTCACGTCATCGTGCAAACTTTATATGCATATGCACACTCATAAGCATCCAGAATATTACTGTTCATTAATAGTAATTATTATATATGAATGCTTTGGTGCTTTATATGGTAAACAATAAATTCTACAAATTCTTCTGATACATATAAACTTTATCATTTTTAACTGAGTAATGCTTATTGAATAACATATAAAACAGCCTTATAAATTATTTCAATAAAAATTCCATTTATTTATGATTTTTGTAACTATAAACTGTGCAATAATAAAATATTGTATATGCCAAAATATCTCATATAAATATTGCTAAATTATAGTGATTTTATATGTGGCAAAGTTTCAGAGGTATGGAAATTTTGCATTAACAATATCTCTAAGCTTAATCTAACCTATTGTTTAATTTTATTTTGTAATTAACATATACACATTATTCTTATTAGCTGTGTAACATATAATCCATTCTTAAAATTACCTTAGCTTAAAGATAAGTTTGGTTAATGAAATAGATGAGTTAATTTCCTGATAAAATGTTTTCAATTTTTTTAACATTCTAAATTACTTTTGAAGGTATACTTTCATATCACCTACCTCAGATCAGTGTTATGTTAAATCTTCAAAGAAAATAAATGGCTTTTTGTGACTAATTTAATTATTCCAAATGTTACAATGGGTTTCATTCAGGGAAATCAACATCTATTATGACATAATTAAATACAAACGTTTTGGCTCTTTTCATTGCAGATTCATTTTAAAAAATATAATGACCCTTTTTGTACAGAACACAAGTTATTAGGTGACTGGCCAGCAGCCTTCTCTGAATCTTCCCTATTATCATTCCTTTAGGTTTTATTCATATCATGTTTCCAAGCTTTGGATCATTAATTTTTCTCCCTTATGCATACATTATGTATTCTTTTTAGCCTTTAGACTCTCTGCAAAAGTTAGAATCTAGCAAGTACTACATGAGGTACTTTTATGTTTTCAAATTTCTGGTCGTAGCACTCAAACTAAAAACTTATTAACTTGAAATTGATTAATCATTTTTAATAAGCATGTACTTCATTTCTATCACTTATTACTATGTTCATTAGAATAAATTGAGAAGGTCTCGAAACAACCCAAGCAAGCTCATGTGCCTATAAACTTTCATGCAAGTATCTGCAGAAGAGCACATTAAATTATCTAAGCACTTCTCTTCTTTCTCTTCCTGGTCGGTATACTGCCCACAATTGTCCATGCATGACCCTGTACTTTGCCCTTCATTTACTCTCTTGGGATATTATATGCCTCTGAGTTTCCTGATTATAATGTTTATGATTTCTTTTTCTTATGATTTCTATGAGATAGGTTTTCAGTGTATATTCCACAAAGGCCTTGAACTCACTGTTTAGCCAAGGGTGGCCCGGCACTTAGAGAGAGCAAACTGCATCAGCCTCCTGAGTACTGGGATGTGCACCATCAGGCCCAGCTTTGGCTTTCTTGAGAGAGTGGTTCAATATCGCCTTCACTTTCACTCCTCTGATTCCACTGAAACGCATTAATGAAGGACTTTGCCACATAGTCCTACAGAATCTTTAAAAATAATCATCATTCTTATAGTTTCTATCATCTCTTCAACCATCTAAGTCTCCAACTTTCCACTCAATGAATCTTTCCATCTCCCATCAAGGACTCCTGACAAGTACAATCTGTGCAAATTTTCTGAACAGCTCTTAATTTATTTTATTTCATTTTCTGTTTGATCACATGACTGTTACTTTTCTTCTTTTACGTACAAAATCTTGCCAAATATGTAGCATGGATTTTACATTTATCAAACATATGTTAAAATTGCAAATGCGATTAATACATTTGAGAAAACAAGATGAGATGTGGGAGGTCTCATCTGGGAAATAGTATAAAAGTATAAAATAACAATATTACCTACTACTGGAATATTACCTACTATGACCTTTGGGAGTTCGTGGCTACACTAAATCATTTATGATCGTTTGTAGATATCAACCTGTTACCGCTCTGTGCAATAGTTTATCTTAGGTTTTGACAGTATTCTTCTCTTTTCTGTATTAACCAATTTTCACTGGAGCCGCAACATCCATTGCAAAAATTGTGTCACCAAGACTTCTCCTCACCGTCTCTACTTTGAAGCTGGGAGGCTTATTTTACTTTCTTCTTAATTCCAACAGTTCACATATTGTCTGATAAAATGCGTCTTCAGGGCTGGGCATGTAGCTCAGCAGCATAGTGCCTGCCTGGCAAGCATGAGGACCTGAGTTTGATTCCTGGCACCAAAAAACAAATTAAAAAAGCATCTTCACAGAATGTCCATCAGTTGAAATACGTTTGCGGTATGCGTTACAATCTGAGTGTGTTCAGGAAAACTCACGCAATAGACTTATGTAACAGTATAAAATCATATATAAACTTGTGACTGAAATAAAAAATAACAAAACTACTTGAAAACAAGAGTGTGAACAAAGCAGGCAGTGAAAGGAGTGAGTACTTCAAAGGCAATAAATAATTCAGCGAGAGATCACATCTCTCTGCTTTATCCTAAGGGGATGCTACAACCGCAGTCAGAAGTAGTAACAACAAAATCTTTGATTCAGAATCTGCAGACTTCCCAGGCTGAGCACACAGATGGCAGGAAATGGCATAATATAAACTACGGAAAATAGAAAGGGAGCGTGTTCAGATTGCTTCTGCTCCAATTGCTCTTTCTTCCTTTACTGCAAATCCAGTTACTGTCACAAGTAGGATTTTTGAGCCATGAATTGTGTGCTGTTCTCTTTCCTGCGTTGTCATCGTGTTTCTTTCCTGTGGCAGTTTGCACATTCTTTGACTGTCTTCTTCCTAGGTTCTTCAGGTGCACCTAGTTTACTATGAAGTTTGCTCTTTTATTCTTGATGCTGTTGTGTGTTTCCCTCCAGTAACTGAACTCTCGTAGTATTGCCTTATAGTTCCCTCGCTCCACATGAAACCCTGCATCTCATGTTTTCACAAATGTAGTAGTCACACTTTTAGCTTGAACTTACGCTTGACAGATGTGAAATATATGCCACATGTTTATAAAGATTTATTAATTTTACTTGATTTTTTCCCTGATTTGGTCTGGTTTCTTGGTTTCCTTCGAGTTACTGAAGTGGATATGTGAAACACTACACGAAAAAGTAGAGCCTGAGGGTAATATTGTAGTTCTAGGAAGTTTTATGTAGTGATCAGATGGGTAAATTTCTCAAACAGGGTCCCACGTACTTCCGGCCAAACACCAGTTTTTATTGTTTGTCTCCGTTCTTCACCACTGGCTTTTAACCCACCACGTGAGCTCATCAAAGAATTAACCAGGGGCAGAATGCTTACCCATTCTTCACGTCTCGGTTTTTAAAGCATAGTTTTTATCTCCCCGGAAAATGAGTTCTGAAGGTTTCTTTGAACTATTTGACATTTTAGGAGTTGCTACTCTCTGATTCTACCGAGCAGACACCTGCAAATGGACCTATGGGAGTGACGGAACATCAGGCTCTTTTCTCACTGGGAACCCTGCTCTTCAAGCTTGGCTGCCTTAGCTACCCTGAAATGCAATTTTCCTCTGTCCCTCACTGTAGAACTCCGAAATCTCTGAAAGCCCCAGATACTGCTCAGCTTTCTCCTGGGGTTTTCAGTTTTTCTCCATATGTGGCATATAGCAAAGGCCTTGATAGAAGATGAGGAAAAAAATCAAAACATCACCAAAATCATGATCACTTCTAGAGCTGAGATCTTTGTCCTTCCAATCCCAACCAATTTCATGGTTCTTTGATGCCTTCAGTGGATTTTTTTTAACACCTAATATTAGTCTTTGTTGGGAGATTGATCAACTGCACATCAGACTACTGTATCTGAAATAGACTGGCACTACTTTTATAAGTAGGAAGTAATTTCAAATTAAATTAATGTATAATGTTATAATTTAATACTTCCTAAATTTTTTACATATTTCTTACACAATTTTATTACATAATTCATGTTCTATAACCCAAGGATAATTATTTTAAAACCTTATGTTTTATTTAATTATGTGATTTGCAACATGTACCTGACATTTTAATTATACATGTGATACATTTGATACATGTGATACATGTCTAATTCTTGAAAGTCTAAATGAAATAAAAATGTTATGAGACAATAAACTTTTCTTGCTTTCATTATATCAACATTATGTCTATTTAACTTTATTTGAATAGATTAGTAGTATAAATATTTTATGCTTTCATGTACAACATACTTTGATAGTTTTTTTTGGTAAAAACTACACTTTCTTTTAGTGTGATAGTGACAGAAGTTATAAATTATAGATTTTTTTCACATAGTTGAGCAATTCAATACATTAGTTATTCACAGTTCCATTTTGCAGAGAAGAAAATTAGTTATAGAAAAGTAGTAAAAACTGAATTTCTCAAGGTCACATAATGTCAAAATTAAATTTTAACCCATAATGAGGCCCTATTGTCTACTTGTTTTTTAATCACTATCTAAATATTCATAGTGATTATATAAACCTACAATTGCATATAAATTAATAAGTACATTTGGGAAATAAAGAAGAGAAGTTTATAGTACAGTTGCTACATAAGTCTATTCAAATGTCATAAAAATACAAATTTTAACAGGGAATTAATTCTGGCATTACGAATGTAATTTGCCTTCCTGAATCTTTACAATTGAAGGTGTGTAATAAATGCCAACATACAGAATTAGTCCTAAATTTAAAAACTGAAATCATGCTTTAAGATGTTTTCTTCTATTTTTGAGTGTTTATGCTTTCTTTTGAATGAAAATGTTACATTTGATATCTGAAACAACTCATTCTTTAAAAAATTTCCATTTTTAAAAATTTTCAGTCCTAGAAATGGCTTTAGTATAATATCACAAACAATAATAGCAAAAATAATATGTTAACTCATATTCTTGCTTTAAAAATATTATATTCAAATTTTAGAGATCATTTCTAATTTTGAATTGATACATCTTTAATATACCAATGCATATAACAATAGATAATATATTGATATATTTGTTTTATATGTTTTCATACTGTTGTCCTTTAACATACAAAAGTATAATTATAAGTATTATATTGAACTTTTCAAAATGAAAATTCATTTTTCAATGGAGTTGTCTAAAATTTAACTTTACCAAGGTAAGTACACTTTCAATTCCATTAAAGCTTTGATTCTCAATATTTTGTACTTTACAAACATATACAACTATATTTTGTTAATTTACAATTAAGTTTTAAAAAGATAAAAATGCAAAAAAATTCTAATACATTTTTAACATATGAAACTTTAAATTATTTACAGATACAATAATTGGGTATCTTGGATATTTTAGAAAGAAATTTTAAAATTTGTAATACAAGTTGCTTCCTTTAATTATAGAAATAGTTCAAACTAGTAATTTTTTATGTTCAGAATGTTTTCATATTGCTTCTTATGTCTGACAATTATAGAAAATATTTGTAAAACGTTAATGATAGTTTTCTCTTGTATTTTCAGGAGCTCTGCCAAGTTTGCAGCGCTGAGCAGCAAGTGTCACAGTAGTCAGCTGTAACAAGAAACAAAATAAAAGAAGATTTTGGATTTCAGTCGCTTCATGCAATGATAAAATTAGAGTATAGAGTAAAACCCTGACTCAGTGGACAGTTTTCTCATGAAACCACACGTAGATGGAGGGTCAGGTGGCTCCGTGCTTATGAAGGGTTGTGTCTTTACCGAAGGAGCACGGAACAGTGGCTCTGTCAGTTTTTGGAACCCTGGCATAGGTGGAGGATGATGGGGAAGGGTTGGGAGAGAAAAGTCCTGAGCACTAAGGCACAGCAGGAAGAAAAGTATTCGCAGTCTTCGCTGTCTTTTCTTCGTAAAGGAGACGTCTGTTCGGGGGAAGAAATATAAAGTGTAGTTCAGAAATAAGATATCAAAAGAAAAGTTAGTAAAATATTTTACACTAAATCAAAAAAATACAATATAATGATATATGTAAATCCGGACAGACAGGTACATGAAGGAGAATTTTTCTATTAAAAGCTAAGAATTTTAAGTACTGGATATAACATCTAAATTTGAAGATCTAACTCCCGTTTTCCTACCACCTCTATGTTAATTTGCTTTTGAATGATTTCTATTTAGGGCTTCTCATATTAGAGAAACCGTGATATTTAACCTTCTATATCTGCCTGATTTCACTTACTATCACAGGGTTAGAACTCTTTTTCATCTTTCTTTCTTTTTTCTTTGTCTTTCTTTCTTTCTTTCTTTCTTTCTTTCTTTCTTTCTTTCTTTCTTTCTTTCTTTTTCTCCCTCTCTCTCCCTCTCTTCCCTCTCTTTCTTTCTTTTCTCCCTCTTTTCTTTTTAATCTTTTTGATAAAAGGTTTCACTATGCAGTTGGGCTGGCCTTGAACTCACTTTGTAGCCCAGGCTGCCCTCAAACTTTACAATGATCTTCCTGCCTCAGCCTCCCAAGTGCTGGCATTACATGTATGTACCACCACTCCCAGATCCCTTTTATTTTCCTTTAAAAATGCCTTAAACTTACCTTTTTTGAGAGCTGAGTAGCAGCTCAGCTGTTTTTATGTACTGTGCATATATATAAAAACCATTTTAACTTTTAGATTTTAATTTTATATACCAGAATACAATTTGATAATGATGTAAACTCTTGTGAAATATTTTGTGTTGGTGCGTGAATTTTCCCTGAATGTATCTCAAGATAATTTCCTGGTAGCATAGTTAAATTCTTGTTTGCACTTATTTCCTCATTTGTCAGTTCCTGAGAGTGGATTGTTAACATTGGTGACTATAACTGAGGATTTGTATATTTCAGTTCTGTCCGTATTTGTTTCATGTGTTCTAAACATTGTAATAATCTGCAAGAACTTGTAAGATTATTATTACTTCTTGAAAAATTATGCATATATCATTAAAGATGTCCCTGTCTATTCCTGTTCAGAAGCATATTTTGTGTGGTGTTTATGCAACATCCAGAGTTATTTGCTTAGTATTTCAATGGCATATTATCTTAGAAGATCATTTTAATTTTAGCCTATATTTGTCTTCATATTTCAAGTGTGTTTGTTGTAGGGTGGATATAGTTAGATTTCACTTTTATATTCTACTTGAAAAACACCTTAAATCTATTCATGATATTTATATTTAATGAAGTTATTGATATATTTGCATATAAATGTAAGCTACTTTTATGTGTTTTTATTCTGTACACTTCCTTTTTCCATTTTTCCTATCTTCTCTTTAACTCAGCTAGTGCACCCATTGGGATTTATGTGATGGTTGTTTTAGAAATTGAATCTACATCTTACCTATTGCCCTCTGCCCTGAAATAACAGCGCTGTGTGGTATTTCTTGTGTGAGAGACTTATGAGACATATGTCCATTTCCTTGTGCTATTGGCAATTATTTTGCACCTATAATACTGAAAACTATACACTACCAAGTTGATATTTTTCTTTAGACAATAAAATACCATTTAGAGCACTAAATTTATATGGATTTATTATTTTAAATGTTAAATACACACATTGTTCTCAGCATAATTTGCACTATTTCATTTATTTAAAAGGATTCATCTTTCTAATTTGTATAGTCCTGTGATAATTCAGGTACTGCGATATGCTGATAAGTCCCCAAGCTTTTCCCTCAAGGAAAATGTCTCTATTTCAACTTGTTTTTAAAACATCCTTTTGTTGGGTATGGAATCTGAGTTGGTAGGTCTGTACCATGCTAGCATTTCAGAGGTTAAAGATGTCACTCCATTCTGGTGTTTCGGTTTCCAGTGGATTTTTTTATTTCCATTTCTGATAGCAAATCTCTAGTTAGTTTTATTTTTTAAGTTATAGGTAGTACTTGTTTTGTATTTGAGAATCTTCATGATGCTTTCTTTACTTTTCTTTTTTATATTTTATACTACAATTTTTTCCTACCTAATTTTTTTTCTCTTTTTCTTTGCCTACAGTTGGTTTTCTTGTTTTAACTTTCAATTTTGTGGGAAATTTTTTAGAAGCATTTGGTCTTTGATATGCCATTAATATGCTTCATCAGCATTAGAAATATTAAAAAATTCTTATCCAGAAGTTGCCAGTTCAAATATGTTTTTTGCTTTCCAGTCACTGTGTTTTCTTCTTGTGGAGGATGTGCTCTATGTATTGAAGAGTTCTTGGTAACTTTCTGTGCCTCTTATTTGTTTTTCTTTGTTGGTGTTTTGGGGGTGTTTTTGGTACCAGGAATCAAACTCATGACCTCAGGCCTGCCAGGCAAGCACTGATGCTGCTGAGCTGTAACCCTGGCCCCTCCAAGCCTCCTAATACCTCTGCTAGATGCTCTGCATCTTGTCATTTGTCCGCCTTCCCTTTGTTTGAAGCAAATCTGTCTAGCTGTCTTCATGTTATTTGATTCGCCTCTGGTTGCCATGTTCACCATAAGGCATGAGTAGGGTTTTCCCCTTTCACCGGGGAAGTGGATATTTATTATGGAAACTACTTCAGGCTAACTTTACCTTTTCTCAATGTAAGAAGTTACTGTATTACACGAAAAGACCCTCAGTCCTGGGGAGGGACTCCTTCTCTCCTTCTTACTCCCTTTCAGGTCTCCTGTTTTGACCAGTTGGATCTCAGCACTGAACACTGAAGGTCTGTGGAACTGAGGGTGAATGATGACTTTCCTTATGCCTGTTGTCCCAGCGATTCTTAAGTGTTATGTTAGCTCAGAAGCACGAATGCTTTATACACTTAGCTGTTTTCTCACTGTCTGCACTTGGGGCGCCCAACCCTGCTTCTTGGATGCATCAGAAGATTCAAGTTCGTGTGTCCCATTTCTAGGAGACACTTGAAACAATGTGGAAAAGTTCACTAGTTTCTTTCAATATCAGCTATTTTATAAAATGTAAAACATAATTTTAAGGATTATCATTTGCTACGATGGTGGGGTTACTTTTTTGTACCTTTCTGTGTCCTAACGAGAAGAAAAATTTCTTGGCATTGGTATCTGAAGATACTGTGCCATAAATCCTGAATTTATTGTTTTAAATTAATTTTAAAGTATTATGCTTTTTATTCGATTGTGTTTATGTCATTTGCTTTACTTTTGTGTGAAGTATGGTTATATGAATAAAGTAATAATGAAGAATTTTTTGTGACTGTTTTGGGATATTTACTCGTATGGTCTTGAATGTTTTCTGTCAATTGAAATAAACAATATGTACAGCATTCCTTTGTGGTGTACTATTATAGGCCACATCACAATAAGCTATAAATCATTTTATTTTCATTTTGAATGATAATAACTTTTCCATTTTATGGTTTAAAATATGGAAAGAATCATTTACGTACATAATCGTGCATACATGAGGACACTGTTTTCAAGATATTTTGTTAGAAATGATTTTGTGTCAAGGAGACATGGATTTTTATTCAAATTCCACTTATATTTTCTGTTACAAGTACGTGAACACAATACGTGAAATGACTTATTAGGGAACCAAACTGGAATATTAAGAAAAGCATAAGTATTTCCTAGAATTTACCTTGACAAGCTAGCTATGTGAACTCTAAGGAAAACTACAATTATTGAAAAAAATAATTAAAATGTCATAATTAAAATTGTGCATATATTTTTCATAGCTCCTCTACATGTAATGAATATGATGCAAACAAAACAAATCTCCCATTAAAAAGTTCAGTAAAATTACTCTGCACTCTTTTAAAGCAACCATGAATACATAATAACTTAATATTGCAA
The DNA here is from genome assembly GCA_004027595.1 of Dinomys branickii. NCBI lineage: Eukaryota > Metazoa > Chordata > Mammalia > Rodentia > Dinomyidae > Dinomys > Dinomys branickii. The sequence goes on along the minus strand of PVLD010006440.1, from coordinate 86,801 downwards.
AATGAAATTATTACTATTCATTTTACATGTAAAGTTTATATGTGTAAAATAAAGTTAATGTGATCATTTAGGCTCATGCATAAAATATACAAATTGAATGTCTTAGCCATTTTCAAAAATTTTGGCCTCTTATGAATTTACTTCATGTTTGCGCTGCAACACTTAATAAATAAGTATATTTAGAGAGGTAAACATTACATAGTAAAATTAGTCTTTTTTCTAGATGCCTGAAATAGAAATATCAAGAATAGCAGTTTAATTAATGATTATTAATTAAAAGAGTACTGATGCAGTAAGTGTAATGCACAAATTCAGAAAATTGGGAAATATAAATTTAAAAATTGATTTAACATAATTTAGGGAATATTTTGTGTTACTATATATTTTTCTTGGAGCAAGCAAGAATACAAGAAGGAAAAATCTGTCCAGGATAATATGAAAAATAATAAACTATAATTGAGGGAATGTGATCAATTTCTCATGCCTTTATCCTATAATCTGAGGAAGTCCTCTGAAGAAAACAATAGGCAATGTCCTAAACATTGTTACTCTCCTACAGTCTTATTTTGAAGTTGTATACCATTGTTTTATCACTTATTTTTCTTTTCTGTGGGCCCCGCCACTGCTCCACTGTGGGCCCCGTGGCTGCTCCGCAGTGGGCCCCGTGGCTGCTCCGCTGAGGGCCCCGCTCAGGGCACCTCATGGACTGGACCCACCCCCATCCATAGCATGATGACAGGGTGGAGCCGGGCGGTCTGCTGTGAGCATATGTGCTTTTCCACCTCCGACCATGGCAGTTTGTATACACCCCTGTATGTTATAGTATAGTCTGAGGCAGCTATATCTTTTCCCAAGGCGAGAGTCCAAGGATATAGATAAACCCAGGAATACAGTTATTCTCACAGGGAAGATGACTGATTGAGTTGTAGGGCAACGGAGATGAGGGAGGAGAAAATTGAATGATCAAATGGGCCATCATCTGTGTAACTGAGTAATAAAGGCGAAGGTAACATTATGTAGAACAGCATCCAGAGCTAACTCCCTTCTATGTTCTCTATAATTCTGTATTTCCTCAATCATTTTTGTATTAACAGAAGTGAAGATAACTTTATATTATACAGCATCCAGTGCTGATTCCCTACTATCTTCTTTATAATTTGGTATTTCCTTTAATGCTTTTGTGTTAACTAATGTGAAGATAACTATGTAATACAACATCCAGTGCTAATTCCCTACTATATTCTGTATAACTTTGTATTTTCTGTATTGTGTATGGCTTTTCTGGTTCATATGTCTCCATTCTTTTGTCTTTAAAATAAATAAATAAATAAATAAATAAATAAATAAAGCAAATTTAAAAAATAAAGTAAAAAATAAGTTAAAAATAATTGAAATATTTTCTTAGGCAAAAATATCAAAATGTTGGTTTATAGACTACTGAAAATTACCAAAATTATTTCCTTTAATATGCAGTAAACTTATATGTAGATATACACATAGCATTTTAAAATGAATCAAATAACACCATTTACAAAACAGGAAATTTTTATATGAAGTATTAATCTCTCAGTTTCTCAGCAACAGTTATTACCGCACTCCTGTACTTCTGCATGGGTGAGCGTGTGCATAATTACCAATATTTCATAGTCACCATCCTTTCTCTTGGCTTCTCACGTACACCCAGCCTACATAAGTTTCTCATACAGCCACATAAAGAAAGGTTCCAAGTTAAAATTTACATGCAATAGAAAACACAAATCATATTTTTGGTTTATAAATTTTATTTTATTTTTGCACTGGGATTCAAACTCAAGACCTTGCATTTGCCAGGCAGGTGCTTGTGCTGCTGAGCTACATTCTTGGCTCTTATAAATTTTCTGTTAAATGTAAATCATTTTCATACCAATTTGGCTTTTTTCTCTTATATAAATCTTTTACTTGATTCTTTATCCCTTGTTTATTTCACACAAGTGCTGGAGTCAGAGCCTGTGGCTTTTTAAAATCTCTGTATATGAGAAATGTGTATTCATCTCACCTGCCTATTTTTGGATTGGGTTTTTTAATTTGGAGGGGTTGATTTTTTTTAATTCCTTATAGGTTCTAGATAGAAGACCTTTGTCTGAGGGAGAGTCAGCTGAAATTTTTTCCCACTTTGTGGATTTTCTTTTTACTCTGCTGGTGATTTCTTTAGATGTGCAGAAACTTTTCAGTAGGATGACATCCCAGTTGTTAATTCTTTGAAGTATTTCATGGGCAGTTTGGTTTTTGTTCATGAACTCTCTGCCTCCTCCTATGTCTTCAAGGTTTTTACCTACTTTCTCTTCCAATAGATTTAGTGCTTGTGTTTTAATACTGAGATCTGTGATCCATTTTGACTTGAGTTTGGTGCATGGTGATTGATTTGGGCTTATTTTCGGTCTTTGACAGGTGGCAAACCAATTTTTCCAGCACCATTTATTAAAGAGGCTATTGTTATTCCAGTGAGTTTGTTTGGCCCCTTTATCAAAGATTAGGTGGCTGAGCGTGTTTGTGGTTATGTCTGTGTCTTCCAGTCTGTTCCATTGATATTCTGGTCTGTTTTTTAGGCAGTACCATGTTGATTTTGTTACAGTAGCTTTGTAGTATAATTTTGGATCAGGGATTGTAATTCCACCTGACTTCTCCTTGTTGCCGAAGATTGCTTTTGCTATTCTGAGTCTCTTCTAGTACAAGACGAATTTAAGGACTGTTGTCTCTAGGTCTGTGAGGTATGCTAATGGTAGTTTAATAGGAGTTGCATTGCATCTGTACAATTTTGGTAGTATGGCCATTTTCACAATGTTAGTTCTTCCTGTCCATGTGCAAGGTATATTTTTCCATTTATTGAAATCATCTTCAGTCGCTTTTTTCAGAGTACCGTAGTTTTCTTGGAATAGATATTTTACTTCTTCTGTTAGATTGATTCCTAAATATTTTAATTTCATCCAAGCTACCTGCTCCACAGTTTTAAAAATAATTCTGTTCACTTGAAATGTACTTTCAGATTTGGGGTGAAGAAATATATGGCAAACAAGTTAAGGTTTAAATATGTAAAATTTAAAATCAGGATGTGACAAATTCTAGTTTTGCTTTTCATGTAATCAACTGATTGCGGAAATGGCATTACTACAGACCAAATTTTTGAAAACTGTGATTCAGAGCAACATGGGTAGAGAGTTGGTATAATTACAGGAGAGATCGTTTTAAGTGGTTGGAGACATGACCCAGAGGGGAGGGGTGGCAGTCAGGACGTTGCTGTGCTTGGTTGGCCACACCTGTGCTTTATGATGCCATAGTCCATATGCCGCTTGCACAGGCAATCTGCCCAGGTGCCTTAGAGTAAGCTGCGTCTTGAAAAATAGAAATGAAGTAAAACAGAGTTTCAAATCAGGGTAATAGAGTAACAATAATTAATACAGTGAACATTGTAATCTTCATAGTAGTTACTCAGAGGACAAGATACAGGCATGAAAAAATGTCCAGATAATATTAGCACAAATCTTTCATGTAAATGAACTTAGTGAAACAAAATGTGTAAGTATAGATAGATTTATAGATATATATATAATTTCTCTTTTCCTTCCTTTTCTCTTTCTCCCATCAGTTTCTCTTTTCTTTTGAAGAGTTTCTTCCCAATGCACAATATCTGTTGCAAATTTTGGATCTTATGTACTTGTTTTGCTTATCATACTAGTGAGACAATGTGATTTTTACACATACGGGTCTGACATATTAATTATGAGTATGGTCTCAAATTGCATCCATTTACCCATCAAAACCTTGAGTTTATCATTCTTTATGGCTGAGTAATACTCACTTCCACAATGTACATGCCAATTTTAGATTTCCAGAAAAGTTGAGTTGACAGTACAATTTTCATGTATCCTACATCCGGTTTCCCATCAATGAAATATTTCATTAATGTGACACATTTGTTAAACTCAATGAAAAAATATTGGTATATTACTATTAAGTAAAGTCCACAGTTCTTTAAACCTCCCAAAGTTTATACCTAATAATGTCCTTTTCAGTAGCAGAATCCCATTCCTTGTCATCTACAGATCTTGGGTGGGAAATTTTCAGAAATTTCCCTAATTTTTATATCATCAGCAGTTTTGATCAGTTTCTCAGGTATCCTGCAGAGTTTAACAATTCTACCACCTGTCTGTTGTTTTGCTATAAGACTGGAGTGGAAAGTTACCAGGAAGAAGATCGTACAGTGAAGAATCATTTTCTGTTTGCCTTATATCAGGTGCAGACATTATCAGTGAGATCCATGATAGTTCATGTTGGCCTTGACCCTGGGTTTATGTGGTTTACATTAGGCTTCTCCACCATCAAGATCTCTTTCTCTCCCTTTCTACACTGTACTCTTTAAGGTAAGTCACTGGGTGCTATTGATAGCTAGAAAGTGGAGAAAAATGCTACCATTTCTTGAGGACAGAGTGACTACATAATTTGGAATTATTCCCCCTGGTAGACTTGTCTTTACTGCCCCATTTAAAATTTATTCAATTATGTATTCATGGCTCATTCAAAATATTGATATTTATGCTACATGCTGAGTGCTAGTCCAATACTATTGTATTTTAATGCTCAAATTTTTACATCTGTGACCATTGGCAAATCTCACCTGGCTCCTGAGGCATCCTGGGACGTGCTACCAATGGAAGTACGTGTTTATTTACAGCACTTACTCATTTACTGACAGCACAGTATAACCTAGGCTGATCTGTTATGTCAACGTCTTCCCTAGTCCCAGATGTCTTATTACTCCAGAGATCCAGATATTTCTTGTTGGAAAAGGACACTGGCAAGCAACATAATGCAACCAGTTCTTATTCCTACTGGGACACCTTTCCTTTAATACTTACTTTCTGCTTGATTTTCCAAAAATGTGTACATTACACCATAGTAGAGTTTCTGTGCTTCTTAAATATTCTATTCCATTTTATTTTTCCACATTTTCACTCTCTTTGGATTTCACAATTGGAAATTTTCTCTTTAGATCTTAGAACTCGCTAGTTACCTCTCATCCAGCTATTTACACCTTATCAACACTCTCATCATTTCTGCTAGAATGTTGGGGATTTCTAGAATATTCTTTTGATTTTTTTCTTGATGTGTATATCTTTTGGATTATGGTACAGTTGATTCTGGTATATGGAGTGCTATTGTGTGTTTTTCCTCTAGGAAAAATCCTTTTCCAATTTAATCATAGTTTTTTCTAATCTCATATTTGATCATTCCAAATGCTGTTACATCTAAATCTGGTTGTGTTGCTTTGTTTCATCATATTATGTTTTTCCTTGACTTCTAGCATCTCTTATCATTTTTTTCGTTGCAAATCATATGATGTATTAAATAGCAGGGGACGATGTCACTGCACATCTAGTGTGAACTTTATGTTAACCTGTATATAAATTTCACTCTTTTTAGCATACAACTTAGCTGTAGGTGTCAGAAGCTTTAATTTCTCCCATTGCTTTGCATGTCTATAAAATTAGGTCTTGAAGAGACGCTGAAACCTGTTTCTCTTTCATACATTCATGGTTGTATTAGAGCATGGATGTGCTGGCAGTTTGTAGGATGAATGGAAAATGTTCAACAATGTTAACACTAAATCCAGTTCTTTTAGTGGAAATGTGCTCTACGGGTGTGAATTTTAGAACTGTCCCTCACCTTACACACTTAGGTGAGAAATGAAGGCTATGAGGAACTGTAGTTGGCTAAGTTTTCTTCCTTTGCTGAGAGGGATTTTGTAGTTGAATGTCCTGGGAATATGTCATCATGACTGCTTTTACTCTTGCCCTAGCAAAAATGAAAGTCTTTCCATTTGTTCTTTACCATGAAAACTTTGTGAGGCACTCAGTATAAAACCTATGAAATTATGGGGCTTTGAAAGACTTCAGTGCCGAGGATTTTTCTTTCTCATACTAGACTATACAAAACCCCTAGTGATTTGTCAAATGCATCATTTAGGAGTCTCTTCAGATGCCCTGGCTTGTACTTCCAGTAAGCTGATTTTGGCAGTGATTCTCTGTATGAGTCTGTCTTTCTAGATTTTCAGGTTGCAGTTTTTCCTGTGACCTCAATTTTCTGATAGACCTATAAAAAGTCTTTGATTTTTTTCAGTGTGTTCTCCATTATTTTTTTTTAAAGTCAAGAGTGATGACTTCATAGCCTTTTTCATGTCAGAACTACCACAAGTTTTTGAGAGGCACTGTACTCATTTTAGCCTGAGGGTCTAATATTTGCCCACAAACTTGAATACATCATGTTTCTTAAAAATTTATATGAAATCATTCTCTCTGAATTTACATTTTTATATTGTTACAGTGACCTTATAGGAATCTGGAAAATGTAACAGCTAAACAAAGTGGCACATATTTCATCCCAAGGTCAAGTATCTGATATTAAAAGGAAAAGTAAAACTTGACATGTTAATGTTCCACAGACAAGAAGAAAACTGCAGGTGAGGGTACTGAATATAAGGCAACCACCCATAAATAAATAAATAAATGGAAAAATTAGATGTTTTTAATTTTTACTATTTCTATGGTGAAAATACCTAAATGATAATGAAATATAAAACATATGTAAATAGTAAAACCTAAGGACAAAGCAATTTAAAATAAATACTACATCTATTTCATTTCCATTTTAAATAATTTGGCATCTTTTGTAGGTTCATTTAATAGTTATTTAAATCTGAAAAAAACTTAAAGAATCAGTAGTAATCATTTTTCTGCTAAGCTCAATACATGTTAATTTTTTCATTTCATCATATTGTCATTATTATCTATTTGGTAAGTTAACAAACACAAGAAATTCTAACACATTTTCCTTTACTTATACTCAGAGGTTGTCACTTGATTAAGGAATAATCAATTATAATTTTAAAACAAGAAGTGATATTTATAAATAACTATATAAAAGATTTCATATAGGACAATAATTTCAGTTACAAGATTGAACAAATAGAATATAAAAATAGGTAATGGTCAGAACAAAATAAACAAAATAAACAAAATAAAGTCTTGTTTCCTTCCCAAGCATGGTGTCTGCCACTCAATTTTAGATAATTTCCACTGTAATTTCTATAGAATACATGTTAAGCAATCTGGACATTTGGATTACAATTAGTGTATCAATTCTTAAGACAACGTGGGCAAGTAAAACTGTAGCTATTGGTTGAATCTGGACCAAAGACAAGTACTTTAAACAGCAAACTATTAATTCATGATAAATTGTTTTTATTTATTCAAAAATTACATATACACATGAATAAATATGTCTATTTAGTAGAAAATTTGAGATAAGATTCAAAACACATTTCTAAACCAAGATAAAATGTTTCAGAATCCTTAAAGCAATAATTTCAAACTGTGGTAGGTATTACTGGTGCTTACTGAAATCTAACTCTTCTCTTCTTTGAATGTTGACAAAATCTTATTATCAAAACTCTATACTGTTCGTAGAACTGTGGGCTACTGAATCATGACTGACACACATGTGCATAATTCAAGACTTGCCACTGTGCACATTCTCAAGTAAGTCTCTACTGCTTCTTCTTTCTGATGGGGATAATTTAAAATGCTAACATTCAAATACTGGAGCAGTAGAAAGATTTAAACAGCTTTGGTCCTGGAGATTTTACAAAAACTTTAAAAGAAAGGATAAACAAAAAACTCAACATATGATTTGTAAAGACACTGATATTACAAGCTTCTTTATCATTAGAACATAAGCTGTCTTACTCAAAAGTATAGCAATAAATAAATCAGTATTTATAAGATGGTTGTGTAACAAATCCATACATTATAAGTGATTTAAAATACCATGTCATAGGAATTAAGGAGTTGTGAAATGTAGGAGCAAATATCATATGAGGTAATGTGAGATTAAAATCATGTGCATCAATGGAAAATCAAATCAAAACTATAAAATAATTTTAAATGAATAAAAATATAATTGTGATATGTAATATTTTATAGCTTACAGCTCAAGGAGCGTCTAAATTATCTCACAATAAATTTGGGAAGTGAACAGATAAATTCAAGCAGTGTCTAAATGCTAAAATAAAACAAGTGTAAATATCATAAATAAGAAGGCAATAATTTTAAAATTAAAATTTCTATATCAGGAAGGGCTTATAAATGGAATAGTGTAAGAAAAAAGATGTAAATACAGTTAATAACACATGAATGGAAACCAACGAAGCCCAAATTGTTTTTCTTTGAATTTTTTAAAAATTTATTTTAAAAATAAAAGAAGATGAATATATTAACAGACAGGCATCCATTTACAAAATAGCATAAGAACAGTACAAATAATACAGGGTTGCTGACAAAGTAGTAGGAAATTATCAATGGCTGTTGTATTATATATTTATGTCTTCATAGTGGTTTCTCAGGAGAACAGAGAGACATTCAAGACAGATCATATAATCATTAACTGCTCCTTTCAGTAAAGTGATAGAAGTCAGTAGTTCAACTATGTTAGCTTTCCTGCATATACGCACATACTTTCCCTTTACAAATACAAAATTTCCCTTTCTTTCTTTTCTCTTTTCACTCACTCCAGTTGCTCTTTACTTTTGATCATGTTCTTTTCATTTCACAATGTCTGTCCTACCTTCTAATTTTTATTCACTCTTTCAAGTTCTTACAATATTGAGACAATATGTTGCTTACACATGGAGGTCTTGTTTATTTCACTTATGAGTACAGTCTTTAGTTGTGACCATTTATCTGTAAAAGCCTCCAGTTTATCTTTCTTTATAGCTGAGTAATGGTCCACTATATCATAGAAGTAACACAATTTTTTATCCGTTCCTCAGAGGATGGACATTTGGGTTGCTTCCACAATTTAGCAATTACAGATTGCTCTGTTATAAACATGGGTGCATATATCACTGTGATATGATGTTTTCAGATCTTCTGGGAAAATACCCAGAAGCAGAATGGCTAGGTTGAATGGGACCTCCAGACCTAGTTTGCTGAGGAATCTATAACCTGATTTCCACAGTGGCTTCAGCAATCTGCATTCCCACTAGCAGTGGAGAAGAGTTCCTATTTCTCCACAGCCTTGGTAATATTTGTTATTGGTTGATTTCTTAATGATAACCATTCTTACTGGTGTGAGCTGAAATCTCAGTGTTGTTTTATATGCATTTCTAAAATGACTAATGAAACATAATTAATAGATATGTATAAATATGTTTTTTCAAACTATGCACTAGGAAAGTCATACCAGTACAATTCATAGGAAGTTCGACCTGGAAACTACCTAATGCACAAGTGGTGAAATGGGTAAATACTGGTTATATTCACAGAGGAGCAAATAACAGGTTGCAGGTTCAGAATCATCTTTCCTGAAGTCATGTGTGTCTTTCCACTAAATGGACTTTTACCCCCATTATAACAATCAGCAAGAGAACTGCAAGGAAATCGCCACCATGTTGAGAAATATTTTTTGAAGTATGCACTGGTGATGACCCTTAAATGAAATGAGAGAAATTCACAACATTAAATCATGGACTAATTCACCTAGGACACGTGCAACCAAGATGTATAATGCTCAGCAAGAAAGAACGCCCTCACCACTCAGGTCACCTTGCAAATTATTATGCCAATAATAGATACAACTTTACACATGTTATAAAACCCCTTAGCACATTTCACAGTGAGTCCCGATTGCTATGAGAGAGCTTTGATGCATTCTGGGGCATTTTCATAAAGAAAGAAACTCTTGAGTGGAAAAGTATAGGAGCATTGAATTGACTAGAATTTAAACATTACGTTTTCTAGCGTTCTCTTTATGAACTCCCTGTAAGTGTATTGGTGAGTGTATGTTTGGTACACTAGTATATGCATTTGTCTATCTAACCCCTCCCTCTCCTTCCTCTCTCTCTCTCTGCTTGATCTTATCTGCTTTAAAAGAAAATATTTATTTAGTCTTTTTTTCTCTAGTAAGGGGATGGAAGGATGCACACAATACTGGATATAGTGGAAACTCTAGGGAAGGAAAGAGTGACACATTTTGAGGACCTTGTTGAAATCCCACACCAAAACCACAATTGTATCTGGTCCTTTGGGAGGAAAGAATATGCAGTTCAAGGAGAAAGTGTTAGAAGTCCTCTACAGAGAGGAAAACATTAGCTCACTTGTTGTTGTGACCCCCTCACAACTAAATGTATAACAGAAGTTAATAAGGCGCAGATGATTCTCCCTTTCAGGAAGGGCTACATGTAACGATGGTGCATTAGTCATCATTTCAATTGCCGAGACACAATACTCAGTATTTATAAGTCCGACACATGTGTAAACATCGTATTGTCTCCCTAGTGTAAGAACCTGAAAGAGTAAATAAAACCCAAAATGTACAGTGGAAAGGGAAAGAAATTGCTCAAAGGAAGGAACAACTAGGGTGAGGGAGAGGAGAAAAAGAAAGAAGAAAAGGAGAAATATATGTAGAAGGGTAGCTGGGATAATTGTACTGCCAATATGTAATGCTTTATTGAAAGGAATAGTTAACACTTTTATTGGCCATTTTGCATACTTCTATCTGATAATCTAAACAACTAATTTAAAGACAACAATATGCAATATAACAACTGTTGTTGAATTTCTACCATCTTGTTTAGTGAAGCTCGGTATCATTTCTAATTTTTTTATTAGTTTTTATTCTCTGTAATTGTTTGATCAATCTTTCATTCTTACATCTGGTAATCTGGGCTGGGCAACTTCACTGAAGATAATTTATAATATAACAACCACTTTAATTCCTATCATTCTGTTTTGGAACCTTGTGTCATTTGTACCATTTTTGCTTTGGTTTGCTTTTGTCTACCTTGTTATTTTTTATTCTCTTTAAACTTTAAAAGAGAAAGAGAGATGTGGTTTTACTTTAGCTCATGGTTTTTGGGAATTCAATACATGTTGGTAGAATTCAAGGCAGGAACATCAAAGCCCAAAAACTGCTTAGTTCACAGCATCCAGAAAGCAGAGCAGGAGAGCGGCCCCAACATGGAAATGCCAGGGTCTACACAGAGATCCCAAAGTCGTACCTCCATGACCCACCGAGACTCACCGAGAAGTGTGCTAGAGGTGGATCCCAAACCAAGCAAGTGGACACTCTGTGCTAACTGCTGCAGCGAGTGAGACAGGTGAACATTTCTACAACCTGATCTCCTGTCCTCTTTCAGATAGCATGGGAGAAATAATACATGATCATGGGAGGAAAGGCACAATACTTTAGATAGAGAATTAACTGCAGCCACATTATTCAGAGAAGCAGTTTCCCAGAAAGGTTCATTATCTGATCTGATTGCCAAGTTCTGTTTCTCTTTTTAACAGGTTGAATGTATGTCATGTGCAGACCATGTAGGTGTTCAACCTGATATTCAGTAGAGAATTGCCTTAAACTCAATGAAAATTTTAAAAAAAGGAATGAAGGGACCTGCCAGCCGTGCTTGTCAGATAGACTGTTTCCAGGTATGCACTGCCTTGGACTTGGCCGCATCTCGGAGTAATACAGGTGAAAGCTGCCCCTTCGGATGTAGCCCCACCTCTCACCTCAATGCCTTGAGCAAATCTGCTGGTTCAGTGAAGCTTCCCGTTCAGAGTTCTCCCTGAATGCCTGAGCCTGGCTCACTGATTGTTCATCTGTGTAAAACTATGATAGCGTATACTGTATTGTGTTACTGTGGGAAATCCATCTGTATAAAGTCTATGAATAACCAAAAGCCAAGGTGGCTCCTCTACTCCATTGGCAGACTCAGAAAAGTGCCCATAGACAGGCTGGAAGTAGCCGGGCTACTTCTCTCAATAGACTTTGAAACATTTTTTCTTAACTTTTGGGATATTGCCTGTATGCTTGTCTTCTTGTCTGTCACTTGGAAGTATATAGATCTGCACGTGAAGGATGTGTTCCTTTGGAGTGCCAAACTATCAGTAAAAAGTATTTTCTACTGCTTATCAGAAAAATTTCTTTACTAATGTGAAAGCTCATGGTAAAGACCTATTTTCTGGAGGGATAATTGAAATGAAGCCATCCTGTCTTCAAAAGAATAAATTACTCCTGCAAAAATTCTAAGCAACACTTTATCATAAATGGCAATTTTATCCCTTGGCACCATAGGTACACTAAGATACTGCCTTTGTGTGGAAGCTTGTCCAAAATTTCCCTTCCCTAAATTATAATACATTGTAGATTAGTGTGGTCATAAGCAAATTTTACATATTTACGGAATCACCATTACCATACTTCAGGTAAAATCTCTGCAACAGGAGTATCTTTAATTTATGAAACTTACCAGAGTGATATTTCAAGTCATGCATGAAATGAGTGGTCAACTTCACTGGATTAAGTGTCTTGGAGAAGTCGGTGGATGGTGGGGGTTGCTATGTTCACGAGTGGGTAAATTCGCTGATATTCTTACTCGAATATGCTGTTGAGAGGTGAGGTGCATTTGGAGGCTGTGCATCAATGCTGGCATTTCTTTGGAAGGATATACAAATAGTGCACTAAACCTATTCTCCATTTCATAGCCACCACGAAGTGAGCAGGTATCTCCACCATGCCCTTTCACCGTGATGCTTACGTCTTGAAGTCAGACAATCATGTATTAAAATATCTGAAATGATGAGCCAAGCTAAACCTCTCACTTGCACTTTGGATATCAGAGGTTTCTTCCTAGCAACAGAAAAGCTGACTGGGAAAACACTTATTCTGTATGCAGTCTGTGGCACTTTGCTGTTAATGGAAAAAATAACCCAATTAGAAAATATTACTACAAACATTCTACTCATGTTATCTTAGAATACCAACAACAATACCTTGGCCCTAACATATATTCACATTTGATTCAATTCACTGGCCAGTTAGGGATGACAGAAGCGCCCTCTATGTACCCAGCACAAGCCTAGTCTAAATTGATGAAATCAATAATAATCTCTAAAATACTTGGATTACCGCCTTAGGTTAAATGAAATTTTCAAACACATATATTAGAAGAAAGCCCTTTTTGACTCCTAAGGTACTTTTTTTATTATTTATAGCATTTCCTCCATCCAACTAGGCAAGTGATCTTAGAAGCATAGTTTTTAAAAATAGTATATTAAGTATAATAGCATATTACACTTAATAGTATTTAAGTCTTGCTTATGAAAGCTTCAGTTCAATTTTATTTTAGACAAAGGGAAAGAAATCAGTTTGTGATTAGTCAGAGTCCTTGGTTGAGTAGCCCACTACTATGAAACTGCTCCAGAGGGTAAGAAAGTTTATGACCTTGGATGAACCGTTGAGAAGCCCATTATGAATGTACTGTGCCCACACAATGCTTGCTACGTTTGTTGATATTATAAGGCCAGGAATGCTTTTGCACCTGTATTGTGTGTCTCAATATGCAATATTCAGCTCAGAATTTGAAGAAGTAATGTCTCTTCCTGCACAAGGAAGTGGCTTGTTTTCAGCTCATGGCATTTAGTGTCCTCTGTAGGTTTCTTACATTCATAATTTCCTTTCCATGATGCGTCCCACTGCAAAAGCCATATCCACAGTGGGCCTTCCCATTACCCATGCCCAGAACTATGATGAATCAATTAGTGGACTAACTCAGTATCACACGCCCATGATCCGCCACCTCCTGATAGCCCTACCTATGAGTACATGAGGCTTTGGAGGGGACATCTATGTACAAGCCATAATAAACAATAAGCGAGACAGTGTGGGTGCCAACAGAGAAAAGACAAATCATTTATGAAAATCATATGATAAGGGTAAGAGCAAATAAATGTGACCTGTTTTTTATTCCACTTTTTCTGTAAACCTAAAAACTACTCTAAAAATCGTCTATTATTTTTCAAATAGATGAAATTCCTTTTAATATTTATTTCAATGTTATTTGCCAAACTAAAATAGACTATATTTGATCCTCTACGATGTTCAGAGATCAATATATAACCTGCGAAGTTTACACCAATCATATTTCTTGCCACCATAGAATACTGAGACAGAAAAATAAACCACTCTGGGACACCACCTCCCAGGGTTCAACTCTGAGCCCCACCCCTCAGGTAAAGCTCTGGTCCTACCTCGCTCTGTACCCTACTTTGCCTTCCCCTCCTCCCGTTCAGTACCAGCCACCCCCCAGATCCTGTCCCCTCACCCCCAGCACTTCGCAGAGCTCCCTTTCTCATGGGACGCCTCCCTCCCCACAGAAACCTGGCTGTGTTCTTCCTCCCACTCCCTGTAGGAGCTGCTTCACAATTGGCCCAAGAAGGCTGACCAGGTACTCAGAGTTGTAAACCTGCCACTTTTAAGTAGCTGTCATTGTCCAATTCCTTCTTTCCCCAAAACAAACTCTATAAGAACCTCTGCAACTCTGTCTCCCATGCTCAAGGTTTCAAAGCAGGGGCTTCTCTGAGCCAGGCTAGCCAAATAAAAGATCTGATTCTCTCTACCTCTTGAGTGCATGCTGCTTTGTTCCTTGCACCATCTGAAGAATTGTGGTATTTTCTTTTCCATAACAGTGTCCCTGGACCTTGTTCATCTTACAATTAAAATATTCTACCCTTTTACAAACATATCCCATTTTTGCCACCACTACTCTGTCCATGAAACTATTTTTCTACTCTCTGATTTGAAATTTTTTTTTAATTCCAGACATATAAGTATGACTTACCTATTTTCCTCATCATTGGAACACAATGCATGAAACTATACCTTACAGGAAGAGAATTCATTTTGTCTCATGGTGTCGGAGGTCTTAATCCTTGCATAGCCACCTAGACCTGAGGCAAAAGTCACATGGCAAAAATGACCAGGCCTGATGAAAAAAAAGGGCCTGATGAAGCAAAGTTGTTCACATCAAAGTTACCTGGAAGCAGAGTCTTAGGACAAAACAGAAGGAAGATATACCCTTCCAGGTCACACATCCAGTGACCTGCCTGTCTTACCAGAGCCTACATCCTAACACCTTCATCTTTGAACCCACGTGTAGATTAATCTACTGATGTGTATAAACCCCAAGTGATCCAGTCACTTTCCAAAAACTCAACCGTGAACACATGAGGCTTCTGGGGTTTGCTGAAAGTTCAAACCATAACGTCTCACTGATGGCACCTAAAAAGCCACATGTCCATCTCATTTGCAAAACTTACTTATCACATCTATAAGGTCACCAAAGTCTTAAAGTTTCAGCATTACTGAAGAGTCCATGATCAAAGTCTGTCCTGAGACATAAGGCAAACTCCTAGCTGGGAAGCCTTAAAAATTAGAAATAAAGTTAAGTACCGCTCACATACAATGGGACAAAGCAAACTTTTTCTTTCCAAAATGAAAGAAACAAAAGGATACGAGGAAATAAGACCAAAACAAGAAAGAACTCTGAGTCAAACATGTCCTACAGCTTCATGTGCAGCACCTGGGGAAGGTTTTGATGAAATGTGAACTCCAAAGTCCTTGGGTGTTCCTGCCCTTGTATCATTTCAAGGTGCAGCTCTTGTGGTATCTTTCTTAGGGTGCTTAATCTCACAACCTGTGGCTTTCCTCTTCAGATATTCCACAATTATGTCTTCAAACTCCTAGGGTCTCTGTGGCATTGTTAACTTTGCTCTCACAACTTTAAGCACTTTCAGGAGTACACTGTCTGAACTCACAGTGTTTCCTCTAAAATCTGGGTAGAAGTCTTGCTGCCTTTACGATGCCTGCACTCTGCATACCTGAACATTCATTACCTCATAATGATAACCATATCTGTCACAAGCTTAAGCTATAGAAAAGAACCTTTACAACATGACTATAGTTCCTTTGAGTGCCTAAATGGCCAAATTCTGGTAAAAGTTTTCCCTGAATAAGCGGCTCCCTGGGGCTCTTTTCTCAAGGCAAAGTCTTCAACTTTGCACCTTTCAATTTGTGATGGGTAGAGTCTTGCTGATTCCTGAGATTGGCCTCAAGAAATCTTTCCTATTGTCTTGATGCAAAGTACTTACCTTATTTTTTATGCTAATTATGTTAGCAACCATGCTGGCCTTGCCCCCAAATTTGCACTTGCTTTCTTCCTGTTGAAATTGCACATATTTTATATCTACTATTTGTTCCAATATCTTCAGTTGATTTTCACTACAAATCTGGAATAAAGCTGTCAGTAGTACCCATGTCATACCCTGAACACTAGGATCCCTTGAAATTTCCTCCACCACATTAATTAGTCCATCACCCTTCATCTCACTCACCTGCAAAGTGTGAAGACATGGAAACAATTCAAACAAATTTACTTTCTGAAGACAAAACGTATAATCTCTGGTTCAACTGCCAATTAATTCCTTTTTCCCAACTAAAACTTCTTGACCTGGCCTTTACCATGTGCATGTCTAACAGTATTCTACTTTTCTGAGATTTTACCAGAATCACATATCAAGCTTGCCTCACATTATGTCTCCAGCTGACATCACCAAATCTTTGTAAATTCCTTCCAAGTACCAGTTTCAAAGATCTCTGAACCACAAGAGCATGTAGAAAGTCATGGGAATAGCCCCACTTCTTTAGTATGATCATATGCCTTAGTTTCCTTATCACCAGGAAACAATACAATAGAACACAATTTCAAACACCCACAATTTAAAGTGATATAGGCAAATTCCCAAACTGAACAATATCTGCGATGAGTTCGTGTTCTCTAATATTGAAGAATATACTTTAGTAACAACAGAGGTTGAGAGCAGAATTTATTTATTGAAGGAATGAAATCTTCTGTCCAAGAGAGGCATGGAAAGGGGGCCCAGATGGGTTGCTTGGGAACCTGTCTTTTCTAGGGATTTTTATAAAGCAAAAACCATGAGAGGAGGCCAGGGGCCCAAGGTGAGGAGGAATGGGAAATCACAAGGTGGGCATGAGGTGGGACAAAACTATGGTCAGCCAATAAGATTACATGTATAATTGCTCATGTAAAATTGATTAAGTTGGGATCAAATGGGTAAGAGAGTCATGTAGAAAGTGAGAATGAATGCAGAACAAGAGCTTTTCCTGCAAACGGTTGGGTCAGTGACTCTTCCAGGTGATCACTACCTATTTAGAATGTCAATCCCTGATGTTCTTCTCTAGGGAGGTATGTGGGTGCATTTCTTTAATCTTTTGCCTTGAAGTCTGGCCAGTAGCAAGTTCATCTCCATTTGCAAGGTATCTTGTCTTCCATATTGGCTCCTTGAGGGCCTGGCCCTGTCTGATTGCCTATAGTATTTCTACCTGACTGAGCTGCCTATAATAAAAGGAGGAAAGATTATATTTTGGCTCATAGTTTTAGTGGCCTCAGTCTGCACGTGGCCTGCCAGTTCCAAAGCATAACAGCATGGTGGAACAGCATAGCCTAATGCAAGAAAGCTACTCGTGCTTTTGTAGGGCCTATGAAATATGATTGCCAAATGATTCAAATAGCATACGATAAATAATGTAACTCCTATCCTGCTATAAGATTGAAACACTGAGTTCACATTCTCTAAAATTTAAGATAAATCCTGGGAATAAAGAAGATTAAAAGTAGGAAGAATGCATTGAGAAAAAGATAGCTTCAGTCTAACAGGGACACAAGAGGGCCTGGAAAATGGGCTGCCTTCCAATCACTGTTTCTCAAGGATGTTTTATTGAGCAAAGCCATGGGAGGGGGCAGGTTTGATGCGGGACAAAACTAGAGTCAATCTATAAGATTACAAGTAGAGTAATTTGAGTGATATTGACTCCATGGGAAATCACAAAGTGAGTGTGAGACGGGACAAATCTATTGTGAACCAATGAGATTATGACAAGTATAGTTGCTTAGGTAATATTGATTTACTCGGAATCAAATTGGGAAGCAAGTCACATAGCAAGAACACATGGGGTGGATAAGGATTTTACTAGAAGGTATGGGTCAAATAGGTTTTGGTCCTCCACCCCAAGGTGGTTGATTGATGCCTATTTAGAATATAAATCCCTGCTGTTCATCCTTAGGGAAAATACATGGGTGTAGTCATTCCTCTTTTCTTGAAGCCTGGCCCTTAGATAATACGCCTCCAACCACAATCCTCTCTTGCACTGACCTTTAAAGGGCCTATTCTTGTCTGAGTGCTGCAATATTTCTAAATAACCTAGCTGTCTACAATATCATCAATGTAGTCAAGAATCTAAGAGTGAATGGAGTGAAAGGACATACAACCTTCCAGGTCGTGCCCCAATGGACCCTTCCTTTCCGACAAGATTCCACCTCCTAGTAGCACTTTTAGCTGTGAACACTGTGAGCAGGTTGATCCACTCAGGCATACTATGCCACCTTGATCAAATAACCTTCCCAGAATGCGTATCTGGACATATACTCTTACAGAGGACATTGCAGATCCAAACCATGGCAACGTAAGATAATATAACATACGTCTTTTTGTGCCTGACTTCTTTTATGAAGCATAATACCCAATTTAGCAAATATCCTAAATAATAATTTTTCTTTACAAGGCTTAGAAGGCTAAAAAGCACATGTAATGATGGCAGACAACACTAGTTCATACGAAAATGTAAATAAAATTTAGATTGAGATACTTCTATCTGCCCAATAAGAAGTATCGAATTGAATACTGAGGTAATGGCAACTATTACCAAGCAAATTTTGTTTCTTCTTTTATTTTAAAAAGTAAAAGAGGGGGCTGGGGATATAGCTCAGTGGAATAAGCACCTGCCTAGCAAGTGCAGGGTCCCGAGTTCGATCCCCAGTACCGCAAAAAAAAAAAAAAGTAAAAGAAAACAATAACAAGATAACAACAATGAAGAAAGAAACCCAAAACAATACAAAATCAATAAAAACAATACAGGAGTTTGAAACAAGATGACAGGGATTCACAAAGGTTGTTATAGTACATATCGTTATTTTCAACAAAATTGCTTAGATTATCAGATGCAAGAATGCAAGATTGATCAAACAATTACAGACAATGACAAGTAATAAAAAACACATTAGAAGCCATACAGAGCTTCATCCAACAAACAAGATGGTAGGAACTAAGCAGTGGCTGTTATATTGCATACTGTTGTCTTCAAACCAGTTTTTCTGATTACCAAAGATAAGCATTCAAAAGTGATCAAGAGCAAAGAAAAAAAAATTAAGCATTAACTGTTCCTTTCAGTATAACAACAGACATCAGCAAGGCACTTCTCCCAGCTGTCCTTGCATATGTTTTTGGTTGCTTTGTGAATGCCTATGTTTGTGTTATTTTCTCTTTGATATTTTCTCATTAAAATTTTTAAAAAAAGTTTTTAAAAGAATCTAATTTCACTTTAAAAGTTGACAAAACATATTTTTATAGTTTTAATGCAAAATAATAGTTATTTTAGGTGTGCAGAAAATAATTAGTAGAGATATGGAAAATCAGAACATCCTACTCTAATGATAGAAATGTAAAATGAGTCAACTGCGTTGTGAAATAGTCTGCTAGATTTTTAAACAATCAGGTATAGACTTACCATATGGCCCAGCAAACTCATTCTTGTGTATATTCCTTAGGAAAATGAAGGAAATTTGTTTAAGCAAAAAGTTGAATGAAAATACTTATAGTAAAATTGCTCCTGGAAGCCAATACTGGAAACAAAAGAAATTTGTCCATCAACTGATAAATATATATGTAAACAAAATGTGTTACACAGTGGAATATTATTTTGCTATATACAATAAGTAATAGCATAATATGGAATAACTATGAAAACATTATGATAGATAAAAGAAGCCAATCACAAAGGACCACATAAACTATTATTATATTCATGAGAAAGTCTGGAAAATGGAAATTGATAGAAAATGGAAGTTAGTCAAGATGGAAAGTAATTTAGTGATAGCACAGCCAGTGGTGAGAATGTAAACGTTAAACAGAGTTTTTTTGGGAGTGATAAACACTCCCAATGTGATCATGGCTATGGTTTCATGACTCTAAAAATATATAGTAAATTTTTACCTGAAATTATATGGTATATTAATTATAGCTCAATAAACTTATCACACAAATTCTGTAGGAAAACAAAGCATTCTTTACCTTAAAGTCATAGACTCTTAAGCATGAGGAGTTTTGTTCATAAGTAAGCTATGTCTGTTACTGATTTTAATATCTGTCTTGGTATCTTCTTTAGAAAATTGAGATGGTACTAATTTTTTTAAAGATATATATATGTGAAAAATAATTCACAAAAAAGACCTTTTTTCAGAAAAAATACTTAAAACTGTCACTTAATTAGATAGAGAAATATTTGTTTAGTGATGACAATATTTATTCAACAGAGCAACTTTGAGTTTTAGAAATTAACTGGCATTTTACATGACTGGTTGGACAAGATAAGGGATAACATTTGTACCTTATGCATATGAAGAAAATTTTTATGTTGCTAAAGATAAAAATATATGCTTGGCAGTGCATTTCAAATTCACTGAAAAGTGTTGGATTAAGCTGAAAAGTTTTTTAGTTGTTTCAACATCATTTTTTTGTAAGTATGTGTAAACAAGGAAGGAATAATTCTTGGGTTTTTAATTTTGAGAATTATCTTTGTAATTCCACTTACTATAGTACA
This sequence comes from Dinomys branickii, assembly GCA_004027595.1. Taxonomy (NCBI): domain Eukaryota; kingdom Metazoa; phylum Chordata; class Mammalia; order Rodentia; family Dinomyidae; genus Dinomys; species Dinomys branickii. The sequence continues at coordinate 66,200 of PVLD010006440.1, read as the reverse complement.
TCTGTTTTTAACTTAGCAGAGAAAACTACCTTTTAAAGATATGGATCAACAGACAGACCGACAGAATGACAGAGAGACAAAGATGGGTACAGAATAAGAGAAAGAGACAAGGAGGTCAATTGCACTGATACAAACAATAAAACAACGTCAAGGATGTAAATGCTGACCATGAGGAACCTAATAAAAGAGACTGAAATGATCTAAGTTGACCTCTGTGCCTATACCTACAGTGTAGCTTAGTAAGCAGTATACTTCCTTTCCATGCTCTCAACAGAAAACAGTCAAACTCCAACTCTGTATTATATTTTGTTCAATTTTGATATCTTCGAATGCATTCCATGCTTATGAAAATACAAAATATGTGATATTGTCTTTAAATTGCCAAATTATTTATGACTAAACCATGAAAGCTATATCTAGGCCATCATAAAGGTCAGGCACAGGCCTCAATGAAGGACAGTTATAAGTGAAGCAGAAATCTAATTCCTCAGTTATTCTTTATACCTCTTTATTGCATCCCATGGTGAATAAACAACAAATCAATACCTGAATATATTTGACTGTAAACAAAGAAAATCTCACTAAAAATTACTCTTCTCACTCACATAAAACCTGGTGTGATTTTGAAAATGTGTATAATTTCAAAACATAAAAATGTTAATTTTGATTTGATTTAGCCTTCATATGTAAGAGAAATTACACATTATTCTGTGAATTGCACTAGTAAAAAATAAAACACAATCAAACCTAAAGTATCTCTAATATATATCAGCAATGTTTTCAACATTTTAGAAATGGATTTCTAAAACATTAGTCCTTATTCTTCGTTGGTTGTCGGTAGGAGATGATTAAAACCTTTTGATAGTCTGACTAAATTTGAGACTCATTTACTTAAGAAAATTATCAAAGGAAATGGATCCCCGATTGTGATACGAGACAGCATCAGCTGCTCAAATCAGTGACCAGGGTTATTCTGTCTCCTGTTTTCAGCCCTTCTTCACTCTTCTATGTGCCTCCTTAGGAGAGTTGCCTTCTCAGTTAATAAACAACATATTGAAGAGAAAACAACTCACGTTCTCAAACTGTGGAAGGTGTTCTTTGATGAGAGATTTTAAGGTGAAGCTGGGCCCCTTATGTTTCAGTAAGAATTTGTAAAACATCTGCTGACCCAAGTGGCAGAATAAAACACTAATATCTCATTCTGTATTTAAATGCCTTCTTATTTGTCTCATTGTATCCGTTAAAATCTTTCATGAATGTGTACAGTAAATAATTTATATTTTAAAACTTTTATAAAGAAATAATAAATGAAGTAGTTGTGTTAAATTGATTTAAAGGCTAAGCAAAGCATGCATATATTGAAATATTACATGGTAGCAGGTAACATGTACAATTTTTGTTTTATGCTTCAGTTAAAATTTAAACATATTTAAAGTAAAAATAGTCACATATTTAAAGTGTGCATTTTCTTAAAGTATTTTTTTTTCTTTAGTACCAGAAATCAAACTCATGACCTCACACTTGCCAGGCAGGCGCTTTATGCCACTGAGTTATATTCCAGGCCCTTAAAGTAATATTTTTAAAAGAGTCAGTGTAGGACAAAAATTGATGTTTACAACTTGAAATACTTTGTTTCATTTCACTATTAATTACCTATTTAAATGTAGGACAATTTCTTTCTTAAAATACTTCTCTTATAGACTGCGAGCTGAGACTGCACATAGGTGCCTTTGTAATTATTGTATCATATTCATTTACTTTCTTTGCCCCGTCTTTTGTGGCACCCTTTTAAAGGAATATTCTAAGTGCGAGTGATAAAACAACATAATTTTATGCAAGGAAATTCAGGACAGACCATAGCACATTCACTTGGGCAACTCCCTGGGGCACATAACTCCATATTCTTGTCATGAAAGCAATATAGAAAATAAAGTCATAAATGTCCAGATGTAAAACTCCAAGCAGAAATTTTAAAAGGCTATGTGGCATTATAACCCAAGAGTGAACCTCAGTATTTGCAGCATTATTTGTCCCTGTATATGCAAATGAAATCAATGAAGGCTAGTAATGAGGTCAACCTAGAATTGCTCTCAGAAGTCAAATATGTCTACTTTCTTATAATAACAAAGAGTTTCCCCCCTCCACTGTGACACCTGACCACCATCCCAGCAAGAGAAATTCAGGTGACTTCTATCTCTGTAGGACCAGGAAAGCGGGGGGACGTCAAGCCACACTGCAGGACACCAATTAGGGCACACTACGGACCGATGCAAGGAGCAGGGTGGGAAAATCGAAACCGTCATTAACAGTACGGGCCAACTGGTGCTAAGGTGGGTGAGCCGCCACCGTGCCTGGGGACAAGGACACGATGAACGGAAGTGGCAAGCAGGGATGCCCCTTTCTTTCCTTCTTAAATGTAATGCAAGTTTTACTTTCATCTTTCTTTCTTTTCATTTTCCTTTTCTTGAGTGGATCAAGAAACACAATCTAACAATATACTGTACACAAGAAACACATTTAACTCAAAAAGAAATTAATGGACCAAAATTCAAAAGATGAAAAACAATCCTCCAAGCAAGAGGAACCTAGAATAAAGAAAGGCAGCAATTCTGTTTGCAGATAAAGTGAACTTCAAGAATGATTAAAAGAGATAAATAAAGGTCGCTACATGCTTGTGAGGGGAAAACTTCAAGAGGAAGAAATAACAATCATAAACATGTATGCACAAAATATGGGAGCATCAAGCTATATAAGACAAATATTAACAGATATGAAAAGTCAAATAAGCAATAACACAATTACGAGGGGGAACTTAATACCGCATTGTCACAAAGAGATAGATCTACTAGACAAAAAGCAAAGAAATATAACAACTGAATCAAGCCGAGTGTCCCATTCAACAAATCAGAATACACATTCTTCTCAGTTGCACATGGGATGTCCTCTAAAACAGACCACACACTAGTTCCTAAAAGATACTTAAGTAAATTCAAAAGAATTGAAATTATCACATGCATATTATCTGACCGTGGTGCAATGATATTGGAAATTAATGGCAAAAGAAACTGCAAAACTCCATAAACACAAGGAAATTAAATAACACTCTCCTGACCAATCAGTGGGTCACAAATGAAATTAAAGAAATTAAACAATATGTACAGTTAAATGAAAATGTAAACACAACCAAACCTGTGGAATGTAATGAAAACAGTCCAAAGAGGCAAATTTGCAGCAGTGAACTCTGACATTGGGAAAATAGAATGAGCACAAATACACAACCTAACGTTGCTTCTCAAGCTTCCAGAAACAGAAGAGCAAGACAAACCCAAAGTCCATAGAATAAAGGAAATTGTAAAGATCAGAGCAGAAATTAATACAATTGAAACTAAGAAAACAATACATTAATGAATCAGAGAGTTGCTTCAGTGAAAAAATAAATAAAATCCATAAACTATTAGCTGACCTTATCAAAAACAGGAAAGAAAAAATTCAAATTGATGCATTGTGGAATGAAATGGTTAAAAGCACTACAGATCCTGTGGAAATTCAGATCATCAATGTCCAATTTCTAAATGTTCACTTCCAGGAGCTGGGGATATAGCTCAGTGGAATAAGTGCCTGCCTGGCAAGTGCAAGGTCCTGAGTTCAATACCCAGAACCTAAAAAAAAAAAAAAAAAAAAAAGTTGACTTCCAAAGGATGGAAAACATGGAAGGAATGGACATCTTACTAGATATGTATGGATTACCAAAGCTGAATCAAGAAGTTATAAAAAGTCTGAATAACAAAATATCAATTAATGAGAGTGAAAATGTAATTTAAAATTTACCAATAAAGAAAAGAAAAGCTCAGGTCCAAATTAATTCTCTAAATTTCTTGTAGAATTCAGCAAACGGATTAACTGCTGAATTCTACAAGAAATTTAGAGAATAAATGAGAATACTTCTGAAAATCTTTAATGAAATTGAAAGGAAAGCAACACACTCTTATTCCTTCCTGGAGTCAGGTATTACCCCAATACCAAAACCATAAAAAGACCCAACCAAAAAAGAGATCTACAGGCCAATCTTCCTAATGAACACAGATGTAGAAATCCTCAGTAAGATACTAGCAACAGAATGTATAAATCATCAAGAAGATATATGCATATATTGCATCTTAACCAAGTGAAGTTCATCTCAGGAATGCAGGGATAGTTCAACATATGCAAATCAATACATGTAATACATCATATGTATAGAGTCAAAGACAAAATCACATAATCATCTCAATAGATGCGGAAAAATCTTTTGACAAAGTCTAATACATATTCATGATTAAAAAAAAAACCTTAGAGAAACATGGAATAGATGGACTTTTCCTGAATCTGATCAAAGCCATCTATGACAAACTGACATCTAATATCATACTAAATGGACAAAAACTGAAAGCTTTCACTTCAAAATTGGTAAAAGACAAAGATATTCACCAGCATCACTCCTATTAAATATAGTTCTGGAAAAATTAGCCAGAGCAATTAGAAAAGACAGAGAAATTAGAGGAATAGGGATAGGAAAGGAGGAATTGAAATTATCTTTATTCACAGATGACATGATATTATACATAGAAGACATGAAAAATTCCACTCAAATAATTCTAGATTTAGTAACCAAATTCAGTAGCATAGTTGGATATAAAGTCATCTCTCAAAAATCAATAGCATTCCTGTATACAAGCAATAAACTCACAGCGAGAGAAATTAGGGGAAACATATCCTTTACAATAATGTTCAAAAACTTCAATACGTAGGAATTCATCTCACAAAGGAAATTAAAGATTGATATATTGAAAATTACAGTACTCTGAAAAGGAGATTGTAAAGGATACCACAAAATAGAAAGATATCACTTGCTATTGGATAGAAAGAATCAACATAGTGAAAATGACTGTACTCCAGATCTATTGTAGAGATTTAATGCAATCCCAATGAAAACACCTTTCACATATAACTTGGTTAGTTTTCTCTCACTGCTTAGTCAAAAATACCTAATGCCCAGGATTGAGGAAGGAAAGTTTTATTTAGCTTACAGTTTGTGATGGTTTCAGTCTATAAGCAGGTGGCTCCAAGGCAGGGTGGCAGGACACAAGACCAACATTTTAAGTGGCAGAAGACAGAAAAAGCAACAAGAGCAAAAATGAGGGAAAGCAAGCCTCTTTTCCTCCCCTATATTGCATACTGGCTGTCTGTACACACCATCTCTGTGCTCTCAGGTTCCACAGCTCAGGATGTTTACAAAGTAAGGAGCCTGTCCCTCTGCTGAGTTATACTGCTAAACTTCTCAAGTTGACACAGTGTATCAACCATTATAGCATACCTCACAAAAATGGAGAAAACATTCCTAAAATTCATTTGAAACCAGAAGAGACCTAGAATATCAATGGTAAGCCTGGGCAAAAAAGACAAGGCAGTAGGCATTACCATCCCTGCTGTGAAATTTTACTACAAAGCTACTGTGATAAAATCAGAATGATACTGGCAAAAAAACAAAACAAAAAACCCTGACCTGAATATCAGTGAAACACATTAGAAAATGCAGACAAAATTACAAACATACTCCGCTACATGATCTTTGATGAAGGGGACAAACATGTTCACTGCAAGAAGGATAGATGCTTCAGTAAATGTTACTGGAAAAAATGGCTCTCTACATGTTAAAGAACAAAACTATACTCATGTTTATTACCATGTACTAAACTATACTCAACATGGATCAATAATCTAAATATTAAAATGGAAAATAATAAATCTACTAGAAGAGAAAGAAGATAGAAATCTTGAAGACATAGGTGTAGGCAGAAAGTTCATGAACAAAACCCAAACTGTACGGAACATACTTCAACAACTGGGACCTCATCTTATTAAAAAGCTTTTGTATATCAAAAGAAATCATCAATAGAGTGAAGAGACAAACAACAGAATAGGAAAATATTATGGCCAACTGTCACTTAGATGAAGGACTTCATATAGAACATATGAAGAAAAAACTCAGCTCCCCCTAATTCAAAGACACAATCAAAAAATGGGCATCTGAGATGAATACATACTTCTCAGATAAAGAAATACAAATTCAAGTAAATATATGAAAAAATGCTCAACATCATTGGTCATTCAAGAGATGCAAATTACAACAACATTGAGATTCTATCTCACTCCAGAAAGAATGGTTATTATCAAGAAATCTGCCAATAACAAATGCTGGATGAGCAATGGAAAATAAGGCACACTTCTCCACTGTTGGTGGGAGTGAAGACTGGTGCAACCACTGTGCAAATTAGTTTGAAGATTGCTCAAAAAACAAAGATTAGCAGTCCTATTCAACCAAGTTATTCCCTTTCTATATGTCTTCCCTGAAGAATTAAAAATACCATACCATAGTGATATATGGTCACCCCTATTTATAGAAGCACAATCTGTAATAGCTAAACCTTGGAAGCCAACCAAGTGCCCATCAATTGAGGAATGGACAAAAAAGATGTGGTATTTTTATATGATGGAATACTACTCACCATAAAGAAAGATAAACTTGAGACTTGCATAGATAAATGGATGCAACTTGAGACCATCTTCATAAGTGAAATAAATCAGATTCATATATGTAAAGACCACACTCTCTCCCTGATGAGAGAAATTAAAAGTGTAAAATAAGGTCTAAAATACATTATATATATTGGGAAATAGGAAGTAATTGTTAACAAGGAAAAAGGAACTAGGATGGGGGAAAGGAGAAAACAGTTGGAAAAGGGAGCCAAATGAAAGTTAGGTGTACTATTAGTGTCTCCTAATTCATTGATAAGGATGGTTCATGCTAATTATGATTGCATACTTTTTATGTCTGTATCATATACTCTGAATAACTGCTTTGAAGACTACAATATGGAATGCATTAAATACAGTTATTCTCCCATTATTTTGTTATGAAATTCTGTTTTACTTATTTTTAATAAAAATGCAATATTTGGATTTCAGCCTATAAAAATTTCAATTAACTTTATAAGGTTTTTCAAGATAAACAAAAGAATCTGATGTTGGACAAGTAAAGCAGTACTGAGGGAGGCAGGAAAAGAAGGGAATGGAAATGTCTTATGTACATGTACCAATTCCTTACAGTGAATGCAATCATTATGCACTGCAAATATATATTTATAAAAGCAAAAATATGTAAAAAGAAGGAAAAAAGAGAAAGAGGAAAAAGAAAAGAGAAAGAAAGAAAGAAAAAAACAAAAGAAAGAAAGAAAGAAAGAAAGAAAGAAAGAAAGAAAGAAAGAAAAGAAAGAAAGAAAGGAAAGGAAAGGAAAAAGAAAAAGAAAAATATAATAGTCCTAGGGAAGAGTCGAGTACAGGTATTGTAACCCTTAGGAATATATAACTAGAGTTTTCAAAACATCTTTCTTGACCTTTGCATTATCTTTAAAATAATAATATTAACACTTTAATGATATAAATCTATTTTCACTGTTACCACAAGCTCCCTAAATAGAACACAACAGAAATAACTGAATTTCAATCGTTCATATTCCAGTAGACTTCACATCATTTCTGTCTTGTGCTTTATACTATATACTAACAATTCTAAACAAAGTTAAAATAACAGTTCTAAGCAAATAACAAATTCTAAAAAAGTTATACAATACCACAAAATTGATCCAATATGATTTAATGTTATAAAATATCATTATTAATTCAGTTACTTCATACAGAAATATACCACACCAACTAAATTTCTCAATATAATTTCCCCGTGTTTCTTCAACTCTTACTGTCCAACAGCCACAACAAACTCTAGCTTTGTGTGTCTCATTTGGATAGCTAAAATTCCTTGGTCTTACTTTAAGCAGTGAGCTACTAAGAGTACATGTACCTGCTGGCTGGATTCTAAAGGAAAAGTGCATGTAGGTGGCCTGGCTATGAAATCATAAGTGGTTGTATGAATACTAGTGACAGTACTGTTAGTAGTTGGTTTTCAAGACACTGTATTTCCTTTTTAGTTAGAATTGTGCACAGATTTTTTTCCCATTATAAAACTGATTTAAGTGAGAGCTTTATTCGATTTTTCCCTCACACTCAGAATCTGCTAAAATGATAATATCACTCTCTCAAGATAAATAAATCCAAAAGATAGTTAACTAAATGAAAGAAATTCCCTAATCTGATTCAGAGCAATGCTCTTGCTTTTTGTTGTTGGTAGTTTGTCCTTGTTTCCTGCTCATGCAATGTTACCCCGAAAATGTTTGGCTATCAAGGAATTGTTAGAGCCTACGCTATTATCATAAGCACTATGCTAAGGTAAGCAGAGAAATAGGAAGAAGGAGAGACAGCGTGTGAGAGAGAGCTTTCTCAGAAACAACACACCAAGAAAAACAAATGTCTTCCAGAGCAGAGCGAATACACATCCTTTCCCTGGCTGATTTACACAAAATTTGTTTTGTGTTGATAGCAGATGATCAGTGACATGCAGCTAAGAAGTTTGTGGTTAGATGGTTAGCTGGTCCTTTTCTGTAGAGACCTAGCATATCTTTAAACATTTGCCTGTCTATTTCCATGGACTTTCACAGTTACTGAAATGCTCTGCTGTCAACTTCAAAATTCTCTTCATTAACATTAGTTGAAAACCGCCATTCTTTACCCTCAGCATTCAAATAGACACGTAATCCTTCTTGGATGCTTCCACGGAGAGCTTCTGAAATGGATCGGAAAGGGATAGTCATTGAATTAATTTTAGTGCAGGGTCACACTAATCACAAAGAGAAGACGTCAAGTTCATCCTCATCTTTACTTGTTTACCCACATTTTGCAATCCATTCTTCTTATCATAGATATGAAAGGAGCTTTAGCTTAAACATAACGGAATGTGAACCATTCAAGTTGTGACAGTGTCCTTCAAAATTATACATCTGTCATTATTTAGTGCATTTTTAGCTGAGAAAAAACATGGGACTCCAAATTAATCTGCACTCATTTTCTTCCTATAAAAATAAATTCTTAAATTCTGTTAAAACACGTCTGCCCTCATTTATCCTCTCTCAGTTCTCTATTAGTGCATATCTGTAACACAGAATATATACGTTTGTTTTGTGGAACTGGTACATGTATAAAACAAATCTGAGCCCTTGCCATCCACTTCTTCCCCATTCCTTTGTTCACCCTCTCCCTAAGCCCCTTCTCCGTCTCAGAGAACACTGGTGGCGTGAGGTCCTCTCCCCGTCAGCTTCAGCTTGGGCCATTCTGCAGTGTCGCTGCTGTGAGTGTGCATCTATGTGATTGTGATACGTACCTTACCTCATTTTGAAACCAATCATGTGATATCTGTATAAAAGTTAATGTAAATATAAAATGTACAAGAAAATTGTTGTAATCGCAACTAATATATCTATATATATAACAATGATAATGATAGCACCAACAAATGTCATTAGTAGTGAATTCAAGTTTACATATTTTAGAATATATGTATATAGATATATAGATAGATGATAGACAGATAGAGATACATAGATACACATACGTTGCCTAATCAGACTATCAAAATAGTAATTTTGGAAACTGAAACACCTCAAGACCAAAACATTAAGGGAAGTGAATCAAACATTCAAGATTAACTATCACATGGCATCTCTTATATAAGAAATTCAATATATAATTAAAGTTCAATATAGTAAACATAATAACAGAGATAATAGGAAAAAGATGAATGAGAAAATAAATTATTATAATCCAGCATGGACAATGTATCTAAAAGTGAACCATTATTTAGTATAATTGTGTTATGTGTTTTATATGACTTCTGCCCTATTAGTGTGATTGTTAATCTGCATAGTTAATTTCAGAAGCACTTTTAAGGTAAGTAAATGAATCTCCTTCTGGCAGAAAAGGTGCATGTAGAATCAGGAGAGAAAAAAAGAATTGTGATGTTTTATGTGAACAGACTTATTCCCCATAAGGAATGTAGTCACCATGTACTGCAAGCACGTGCTCATAAAATTAAATAAGAGAAATTTTAAAAATTGAGAGAAAAGAAAAAAATCTGTTATTAAAGTTTTCTATACTGTCTGTAATGTGTAATTCATGTCCCAAGGAAAAACAATGAAATATAACTTTCACGCCTCACATAATTAAATGCCACTCAATAATCTGCATATGACGTGAATAATGACCATATCTTCAAGAAAATGGCATCCAAAATACAAACAGAGAAGCTCTTAGTCAATAGGCTATTCTATACAATCTTTCATTTTCAGTATTACTTTAGCAAATCAAGTTAAACCTTAACATAGGTTACACCTATAGGCAACATCCACTTGTGTTGAGCAGGACAAGCTTTAAGGAACAGAGCTATTGAAATATCTTTTCTACAACATGAGAAAAGTCTTTTTTTTGCAAATTCCTAATGAGAAAGCAAGTGAGAAGCATAAATGCTAAATTGTTCAACTTTTAGTACACATTTTTGCAGGTAATATTAAACTATTCTGTTTTGCAAAAACTGTTTCACCATGAGAAATATGTTCATCACTGTCGTCAATACCTTCCCTTGGCCGGACCTCACTAGTCCATAAATCTGGATGGAGAAGTATGACAAAAAGCCCTTGGTATTGGTTCAGTATCACTTGAGAAATTGTTGGGCTGAGTTTAGTTCAAATGACTGTTAAATAGTAAAGGTATTTTGGGGAAAAAGAATCAGTCCCTAGTGCACCATTTTAAAATCCAAAAATACTCCAGAAAAGCATAAAGTAGAGTATATAATAAAGTTTTCTTTTTGTATTGAAGTTTTTGGTTGCAAGAAATTAAAGTTCATGAGTGTTACCTTGAACAGAAACATAATCCATTTTAAGAATCCAGTACGCGAGACAATCACCTTGTGAAACACACAGAGAGTACGGGAACGAGGTGGGATAAAGGAGCCGGAAGCAGACACAGTCTGCCCGGGTAACCCCTCCCTACCTTCAGGTTATCGTGGGCAGTTCGTGCACAAATGGAAACTTCAATACACCTTCTCGGTTCCTTAACTTACTCTGAACAAACACTGCTGACCGCCATCTAGATCACATTTTTAAACTTCAGAATAAAACAACCAGCAAAGAAATCTGCAGATTTTCTTGGCCTTTGAGGGAAGAGCATGTAATATACACTAGAGGAAACACAGATCAATGACAGACTGCTAGAGTCCAACGAACAGTATGTATTTAAATATGTTCTGCCAATATTTTCTTATTGTTGATTACATTCTATTATATTTACATAAAATAAAGCTTTCAAAAAAATTTGGACACTAATCCTTCCTCAAAACTCGCTTGGGGAGACTAGGGAGGTGATTGTCCTTGATTTTAATAAAGATTTACAGGACATTCTGGACATAACACCCTAAAGTAAGTGTGGTTAGCATTTTCATTAGTTACTATGTGTCCTCTCTTCCAGTTGATTTCATTTTAGACTGGCAGATGATTCGTATTTCTTTGTGATTCCTGCAATTCTTTCATTTCAGCTCATTTTCAGACCCTTGATACCTTACTTTAGGTGTACTGTGATATAAGGTGTATTACAATATGAATGTTAATAGATAATGCTGAGCAACACTCCACTAGCCAGTCTTAATTGTCTCATTAGAAGTAGAGAATATTTAGCATTGCTTTTTGACCAAATTTTCAAAGGCTGTACCAACCTTTAACTGAGAGACTTGTCTTACTCTACACCTTAAATGTTCATTAGTCATCCATCTAGATAAATGCTCATTAAATAACAATGTCCAGCATCAATTTTATCTTATTAATGTAAAGAAAATATATTATTTTGGAAAACTCGAGAATATGATACAATGGAGTTCAGTTGATGTTCATTTACTTCAATTTATTCCTTCATTTATATAATATTCTCCTACCTTGTTACATATTAACCTTGATTTGGAAAGCAAAATTGAGGAGGAGGTTTTAAATAAGTTATTTATGTAAGAATAAACTTACTCTTAGTGTCTTCATTTATCTTTCATATGACTGAGGTCAGGTTACTTAAACTTTCAGTACTTAAAGTTGTTATCATCTGTTTCCCTAACCAATTGGTTGCAGGTGGTATGCTGGATATGACGTCTCGTTCTGGTCAATGCTATTTGAGTGAGAAAAGCAGTAACCCTATTTCCAAGAGCACTAAAAGAAAACCAGAGGCCTGAAGAACATATATGTGTGCATTTTTATCAGAAAAAAAAAAAAAACAAAAACAGAGGGAAATAACTGACGGTCTTTACAACCACAGGATAGTATAAAATATAATAATCACATAATAAAATATATACTACATGTGAACACTCATCCCTATGAGGGATGAGTCTGATTATGGAAAATGCTTAACTTTATTAAAGAATTACAGCATTTGACACACTGCTATTAACGCCCTTCACAGTATGCCCCTCCCTTCAGCACACTCACCTCACCTCTCCTGTTACTTTGTGAAGCGGTTCTGGAGGTCCTCTTTCACAGTGTCCCTATAAGTTATGAAGCAAAAATGGCGAGTGCTACTGCTGAGTGCCGTCGAATGGAAAGGCGAGATCTTACAAAAAGTGAGCTATGCATTCACCCACACGATCTGGTGCTGTGTGATTTCTGGCTCTTCTGTAGTCAAAATGGCCGATAAATAATTTAAATTTATCCGTGACTTTGAGTTAGGTAAGGCAGCACTACCACATATAGTCACAAAAGTGGTCCTCTATAACTGCTTCAGAAAATGACAAGAACAGCAGGAGAACTGTGCTTGAAATGAGGGGGAGTATCTTTTAGAGGATTAATGGAAATATTTCTTTCTGTCTAATATTCTTTAAACATTTACTGCACATTTAGATCACATCTCATGTGAAATTTTATCATTTTAAAAACAGAAAACATGAAATAATGTGCTTAAACAATTATCAATATTTTGATGTAATGTTTTCTGTGAAAACAGTTTTGCTATATAACCAGTGCATAAATGCTAATTATTAAGGCGTTGACAAGTGATATTTCTAAGATAAGTTAAAATGCATTACCATCCTATTTGTAACTCTCTGTAAAGGGTTGAAGATCCACTTCATCTGCTGGCTCTTTTATTATAAAAATTGAAGTAGGGATTCTCATAATTTTCACAAACCCTTCCCAGTCTAATTAGGATCAATATTGTGCATATCACAGAAAACACAGAACCCCCATAACTCTATGTTTTCATTAACAAAGGCCCACCTCATAATTCACACTAGTTGCCTCTTGGGATATACCTACCTACAGTAAACCCCCAACCAAAATACCTGCAATTTTATGAGTTCTTTTTTTATTTAAAGAGTGAGGAGAAATTTTTTGCTCTTTTATCTTTACCCAGGTACTGCTCATTCTGATCATCTCCATTTTTTTCTACAGGCCGAGAACTTCGTACAATAGAGAATATCCATTAGTTTATTGCTAGGTAAAAATGTGCTGTCAATATATCTGGTAAGCTTTCACTTACCCTGGAATATGCTTATTTCCGTGAATACTCAAAAGATGCCAACTTTGAAATTTACTATTGTTCCCTCTCCACTCTTTTTAAAGGATGAGTTCATCATCTTCCAGATGCCATGGTTGTTAATGAGAATTAATTGAAAATTTAAACTTTTGTTCTTTGGATATATTTTGGTATTTTCTTGGTCTGTTTTAAAGATTTTTTTCTATTTAAATTATTTTCCTTTTTGATGTTAGGTATAGTTTATTGTGTCCTTATTGTTTTAAGTTTGTTGATCTTTTTGTTGCAGAAAATTTATATTCCACATCAAATTCTGTAGTGTTTGAACACTTGTTTCTCAAATACTTTTTATCTCACTTTTCTGTCCTCTTGTCTGAGACTAAAATTACCATATGCCATTCTTTTGCTATTATCCCAAATATCCTGAGGACCTTTATCATTTTTATTTTAATTTTTTTCTTGCTTTAATTAACATTAGCTTACTTTAGCTCCAGACATTGAATCCAGAACTTCACACTGAGCTACACCTCTAAGTATATTGTTATTTCTAAAAATTTTGACAAAGTATTTCTCTGCTACTAATTCTCTTAGTCTTGGCTTAAATACATGATCTTCCTGCTTCTGCCTGCCAGAGTACAGGGATTACAGACTAATGCCACTGCTGTAAAATCCCAGTCTAGTGACTGTTTTAATCCTAGATATGATGAAGTTTAGAATTTCATTTGTTTCTTTTTCATAATTTCTATTTATCTGTAGACTTTTCAATCTTATGATTGAGAGCATATGTCTTTTATGTTATAACTATAGCATAGTATGACTTATTTTAAAATCCATGCTTTCTGACCTTACCAACTGAGCATCTAGTGTTACTCTTTGTGGTTTTTTTCCCACTCATCTCAATTTAAGACATTTCCCTGTTTTGTTATGTTGAAAAATTTTTGATTCCATCCTAGATCCTGTGACTATTATAATGTGGGGACTCTGGATTCAGTATTATTCCACTCAGGGTAAGTTGTTTTTGTGATTAAGCCAGGAATCAACAGGGCTGAAATCAAACTACAAACTGCCTCTAGCTTTTTCTTCTATTGAGTTTGATTGATTGAAGTGTGTGTGACTTATGACTAGCCGGAGACATTCCTGTGTGTCTACTGAAATAAATAAGACATGTACTGGTACAAATGGCATGATTTTGAAAAAGTGTAATTAGAATTTGTGAGGAGAAGTAAGAAACAGGACCATATAGTAGTCAAATAATGTTGGAAGATGGACATAAAATATTGTTAAAGCTATGAATACATAGGAGAAAAAGAATCTACCATATGCTTTTACAATACATGGAATCTAGCATGGATTAATCCCTCCTTAAGTAATCACATTTTATCCACTTTAGATATAAATGCATCATCTGCAAAATGAATGTTAAGGTAAACATTTGATTCATGTTTCTTTTCCAACTATTCTTTATCATAATGTATGTAGTACATCATAATCCACATTATATAGTTACTTAGTAAAGCACATAATATAGAGTGCAAAATATTTATGAATGGTGTTATTTATTGCCACAGTGATGCCACAGACTTTAAACACACACAAAGATACCTTAGTGCTGTACAGTAATCAACATTTTGTTTGTTCATGAGTCTTTTGCTCACATTGGGAGTCAACTGATCTGGAAGCCAACTGGAAAATTCTCCTTATCTTAGCTGGTTTCTCTCTATGAGTATCAGAGGACTGGCTAAAACAACAGACCGACCTTCCCCAGGTCCGCGGGATCACTTCCTCCAGGAGACTGTCTTCCCCAGGCTCCTGCACTGAAGACAAGGGACCAGAAGTAGCAGCACAAACTCCCAACAACTTCTTGAAACTCAGTATTCTCACACCATCACTTCCTCTTTGGCAAAGCAAGTCATAAAGACCACTATATCTAGACATATATTTTCAAACTAAAGTAGACTGCATTTTCATTATGGGAGCCTTAAAAATCTGACTAAAAAGAGTATGGATACAGAAAGATAAAGATTAGGGAGAAATCTTAACAACTGATTTGTCATGCTTCTGAAAAGGTTTATTTTCTGAAATACAATCGAACTAAAATAAGATCTGGAAACTATCTGATGAAGTTGATTACATGGAGGTTTAAATGCAGAGAAACATGTTCAGGTCCAGTTCTACAAATGTAAGAGGCCTTGAAAAGCTAATAAAGAATAAAATGTCTAGTCGCCAGGAATTCAGGAAGATTTAAAGAGGAAATTTAAAGAGCAAAGAGAAATCTGAGGGAGAAATATCTCAAAATCTTTGTAAAAAATATATATAGCTAAGCCTCAGACATGAATTACTAATATTAAATGTTAAGAAAATTAACAAAGCTATTGAACATAGGAAGCAATAAAATGACAAAGACAAACATAGATTACAAATATGCCAAATTATACTAATTCTCAGAAACATTTTGGGAAATAAAATATAAAAAGTGATACTTGTAAGTCAAAATTATTAACATCAATATTGATATTAAGAATTTTAGTTTATCATCAAAGGTACAAATTTGGAAATAAATTAATTCCACTAAAATTTTGCTTGACTTAGTAGTAACTACCCACATTTATATCTATTCTAAAATATAAGTAGATGGTTATTAAAGTAAGATAAATTAGAGTAATGGAGGAAAAAACTGAAAAAATGGTGGGCATTTGGCTCAAGATGCGGGGATTCTGGCTAAGGTAGCATCAACTCTACATAAGTTATTTGGACTTATTGTTTTAAAAATCTGCATCTCTGTAGACTTCCTGTTTTAAAATGGGCTTCATTTCTATACCATAATTAGTGGGTGGATGCATATGGTTGTTACAAAAAATGCTGGTTTTAAGAAAAATGCCAATACAAATGAATTTTTTCTTACCAGTTAATTAAGCAACTTTTAAAAATTATAATTAGTTATTGCCTAGAAAATAATGATAACATGTACTGTCAAAATTGGTTACATAGTAAGGAATTACATGTGTCTTAGTTACTTTCCTCTGCTTGCTGAGACAAAATACTCAATGACCCAAATTAAGGAAAGAAAGGTTTACTTAGCTCACAGTTTTTGGAGGTGTCAGTGTATAACCGGCTGGTTCCAAGGCAGGATGGCAGGGCACCGCACAGCACTTCAAGGTGGCACAAGACAGCAAAAGCCACAAAAGCAAAAGTTGGGGGAGCCTCTTTTCCTCCATTATACTGTATGCTGCTATTCGTCCACGCCCACCCCATCTCCATGCCCTCTACACCATCTCCACACCCTCCTCCCACGCAGGCTGAGGAGAGACACAGAGTAAGGCCCCTGGCTCCCTGCTCAGCCCCATAGTTTACCTTCTAAACTTCTCAACCATAACAACATGTTTTAATAAAAAATAGCAGAATATCATTCTATCTCAGCACTTTGGCAATGAGTCTTAGTAGTTTCTGATATTCATCATGATATTCACCTCAAAACATCAGTCATTTATCCTATGAATTCTGTACAAAAGGAGCACTTTGTAGTTTAGATATAAAAATGTTAGCAAAGCAGGATGGTACATGCCCATAATCCCGCCACTTTTGGAAGCTGAAGCAGGAGGATTATAAGTGTAGCCTGAACTATTTAGCATTTACCAGATCTTGTCTCTGAACACATATATCAATATATCAATAAGTACATAAACACAGTGTGGAGAGCTGAGGATACAGCTCAATGCAAAGGTCCTGAGTTTAAGCCCCCGTTCCACACAAAGGTCTCCTGCTCTCAGACACTGGGCTTTTGGAGGGGATCGAATCACGGAGACCTGACACTCATCAGTGGGTCAGTCCATGGATGCCGTCACAGCTGAAGGTGCAGTGAGGAGGTGGTATGTGCTGGAGGAGTGTGGCTGCTGGGAACACTTCTGAGGGCGGACCTCCCCTCTTTCTCTCTTTCTCGTCTCTGATTCTGGGCACAGGGTAAGTAGCTGTCTTCTGCCAGGCACCTGTATCGTGGTCCTTTAGGCTTGGTGATGGGTTAGGACAGACTGAAATCTCCAAAGCTGTGAGGAAAAACAAACCTCTCTGTGATGGGGAGCATATAGTACCCGCCTTTCAGGTAGACAGACCAGATTGTTCCTGCCAGGTAAAAATCTAACTTTAGAAAGTAAAATTTAATTCAGCCTTGACTGGGTGATACTGTTTGAGGAAAATCGAAATTTAAGAAAACAGTTTAATTGAACCTATCAGGTGACTTTGGTTTATCCCTTTTGGCCTGATCACCTTCCCCAGATCTCCTATACCCAAAGTTCTGTCTATAACCCCAGAAACCCCTGGCCTGGGGCCTGGCTCCTGGCTTCAGTACCCAGGGCAATGCACTTAGGCAGTGCACCTTCACTGTAAACTTCTCCTGGTGAGCTTGTTGATTTCAATACAGGTCTTCTTTGACCTAAAACTCTCTTCCTTTAATTCACTGGTGGCAGGTAATTTGGTCCAGTTAGGAGAAAACTGACCAATACAGAACTTTTTAGCATTGTGCAATAGAGTTCTGATAACTTTCCCTAAGTGTTTGTACACTATTTTGTGCAGGAAATTATTTCAACATGGAGGTTCTTTCTGAAATGGTCAAACAGAGTTAACTTTAGCACTACTGGGCCCATTTGCACCACCTGGTGTCAGATGCTTAACCATTTACCCTGTAGCTCTGCAGAGAACACAATTATTGCTTTAAATCATTAGAGCTAACTTGCAAAATATCATGGCCAGAGTAGACCTGAAAGAAATGAAGTTGTTTATAAACACTAAAAAAATGAGCAGTCTTTCCTTTTTTCTTCCTTCAATGCTAGTGAAACAGTGATCGCTTCTTTATCATTCCCATACTCATTAGTAGAAAGTTGAATTTCACTTCACAAATTTTTTCATGACTATTTCCTAATTTCAAAACATAAATAAATTGTTTTAGCAAAGTTTCTTCCCTAAAGTAATTTTTGACTTTATAGTCTGCTGATATTTTCCTTTTTCCTAATCATATTTCTCCAAAATTAACCAATTCCTTTTGACTCCATATTACTTCCCCCATGTATGAATGAGTCTTTACCTCCTTAGAAAATGAAAATGGCAGCAAGTATGTGGCAGCACATTGAACTTCCCACACCTGAATCAGAGCTTTTTGAACCCAAATGTTATAACAAAAATAGTAATTGCTGTTGGTCTCATGACCAATAATGCACTTTAATCCTCACCCTTCCAGTTTATTTGATGCCATGAAATTTTTCACAAATTCCTAGTACTTCCTGCTAGTGCCCATTCTTGCCCACTCTACAAATATGTAATGATTGCTTTTCTTGGAAATTATCTATTGTATATGAATTAATTATTTTAGTTTTGAACACTTTGCTTTAATTCTCTTGTTTTCACATTCAGACCCTCCCTCCACTTGACTTGCTTTTGACTATTTCAGGTCTCTGGTGTATGTAAATTTCAATTAGGACAGTGTGGCAAAGTAACAGTATGCCATGAGTAGCAAAATTCAAATGTTTCCCTGGGTCCATCACACGTGAGTGGTTATAGCAAGTGTCAGCTTTATGGCTGTTCTTTGGTACACACAGACTACAAACAATGGATGAGCATTGTGATCTGTGGGCAATCACAGAGGTGCTTCCAAAGCCTGTCAGGCACTGGTCACTGTGTGTCTTTTATTCAGTTCATGCAAAACTAGCAAAGCCTATGCTATAGTTGGTACCTTGTCTTCCAGAGACAAACCGCAGTGACATTTTACAAATAATCTCACAGACTGGCCAAGGAAGTTGAGGATGCAGCAAAGAAAAGTAACGTAGTAAAACTGGAAATGAAATTGGGTGTGATGAGGACAGCTGATGATGGAAATGTGGATGCTGCCCTCTTTGGAAAGAATTTATATATGCAGCCAGAGGGATTTAGTGAAGGGGAACTTCCCAGCACGACAGAAGAAAACGGTTGTGATGAAATATCTAAGATGAAATGAAACTTAAGAAGAAAGCTCACATTAAAAGAACTCCTGGAAGTGTTTTTAATACTATAAGCATACAGGTTAAAATACTGAAGGCCTGAAGGCTGGCCCAAACTTAGAAGAATGGCAGCTCACCGAGGCATAGAAAGATGCTTGGCCCACATACGTTATAAGAGAAGGTAGGGAATGTTCACACTGCAATTTATAAGCTGGTAGATGCTTGTTTTACTATTGCTTTATTGCCTTGTATATATACAACTCAAAATAAAAGCGTACAACTGACAATAAAAGTATTTAATCTCATGGCAGTTTTGCTCTAAGATCAGAACTTCATTATAGTTTCTCCCACTAAATCTTAAAATAGCTTCACTTTACTTTCCCTCCTCACCTCAGGTTTTATGGTCTGAAGTAAGGAATATCACATGATAATGATACACGAGAAACTATGCATCTATTAATTCCCACCAAGTGATTCAGAAGTGCAGCAACACAGCAAACATAAAGTGACTGAATTTCACTTACATTTTCTTTGATTTATAATATTTTTTATTATACTATTCACAGTTTTTCACAATCTATTCAATTTACTTATTTGTTTCTTCCTTGGAAGATTTTCTTCTTTTAACTTCTATTCATAGCACGTCAATGTTCAAATTATCAAGTAGGCTCAGGACATACATTATGCAGACAGACAGGCAGGCAGGCAGCCAGCCAGTGGATATATGTGGACAGGGAGAGAAAAAGACAGAGGGGGAGGGAATAACATTTTCTTATATTCCTGGATTGGTCTTGCTCCTATATTCCACCAAGTTCTGCTTGCATAGGAGTGATTTCATATCCCTGTTACAATGTGATATACAAAGTGATATTCTGAGTATTTTAAAGTCCTGTTGGTCTCATTTCATCTGTATTCCCTAATCCATAGCACAACAGTAATTTGGAGAAACAATTCTTAATGTGTCATTTTCCCTTAAGATTTGCTTTTTGGCTAGTTAGAATACATCAGTAAAAAGTCTGTCTTACTTTTGAAAATAATGACTAAGTCATATTCTTATTGAAATGCAACTTTATGTTGCTATTTTTATCAATTTTTTATCATGTTATGAATAACAGAAAAAACAATTGGCTTCTATGTGCATCTGTCCTTTTGCTGTAAATTCCAGGAAAACTAGAAGAGAAGTTATTGTGTAACTTAGAGACACACGTGTAAATAAGCAATTTGACACCTATGTATAATTTAGCATATCATATTGCTTTAGACTACTCATGTGGGTGTGTTGAATATCCTATGGCATGTAATTCATATGTACCCTGCTGTTTCAATACATAGTTTACGCATTTGTCTATAAAAAATTCAGAATGAACACTGGGAGAGTTAATTAGCTCTTATAAGATATCTTTCCCAGAACTGCATTTAAATAATATTGATGCAAAGAAGTAATTTGTAGAAAAATATAAATGTACATGTAAGCATTAAATATACTTATGAATTTCTGAGAATTATAAGCAAAAACTATATTTAGAAGTAAGACAAAATAGTTAAAACTAAAACAAACACTTTACTGATTGAGATTTTGCAACAAACACCCTACTACAATGACGAAGATTCAGTTTTTAAAAACAATTTGTTAAGGGCTGAACATAAATTTGAAATAATATTATTCAGTGTTCTGAGAAAAATACATTCAGTTAAGTCATGGTAAGTTTCTGAGTTACTTACTTCATTGTTCCTTGAGATTCTGAGGGCACTGCAGTGCATAGCTGTGCACAGTATTCTTTCTAAATTTTGCAGAAGAGTACCGTGTATAATACACGGGACTACATCAATGTAGTTGAGATGATGGACTTTTTCCAATACCGTCCTTGTGTCAGTTTCCTATGGCGACAAAGTATTACAACTCTAATGGCTTAAATCTAGAGAAAATTGTTTGCTCACAGTTCTGGAAACATGATCAAAGTCAGTTTCACTGTGCCAAAATCAAAATGTTACCAGCACGGATGCGCTGCTTCCAGAGGCTCTAAGTGCAAATTCCTTTCTGCCTCTTCCAGGCCCTGGTGGCTGCTGGCACTTCTAGCCTTGTGAGGGCTGCACAAGAACTCTGTTCCAGGGAAACACGGGCTTCTTTTGTCTGTCTGTAATCTCTCATGAAGACATGGAGATTGCACCTAAATTAGAGTTAAGCACAATGATTATCCAGGATGAACTTCCCATCTCAAGATTTTTAATGTAGTCACATTTGGAACTTTTTATTTTAGCCATAGAAGGTGCCATTCACACGTTCCGGGGTAGAGCTTGGCTGTCTCTGGGGGGTGGGGGTGGGGGAAGGGAGCAGTCAGCTCTCCACAGCAGGGACACTGCTTCACACCAGTCAGGGAGCCGTTCCACCACTTCACACTGAAACAATGTGAGTCAATATTGAAAAAAAAATGGCTTTTGTACCCTATAAACTGGCAAAGGAGTCCGGCTATTTTAAAGAATTACAATTGATTATTCATTAGCATCTAGAGGGAGCCTATGACTTTTGGAAATTTTCATTCTCATTAGAAAATCATCTAAGAAGATCTTTATCAAAAAACCTATAATCTCTGACCTCCCTTGTTATTGAGTAAAATGAATTGTGTGATCATCGTTGCACAATTGGTTGTAAGTGTAGGAAAGCAAAGGGATTATTTTCAAATGGTTTTGTTAACTTTAGAGGAGAGTGAAAAATTTACGATGATTTTATGCTTTCTAAAAGGATGATATATTTTTTCCCTTCAGGTAAGAAGTGAATCAACTTAATTTTTGCTGCTCTTTTTACAACAGATTGAAACAATTTCCATGTTGATTTCTTTCCTGGTCCATCTTTCTTTATTCTGAGGTTATCCCCACAAGTTGTTTGCATTTTAGGAGTTGGAATTTCCCACACCTAACATAAAGAAAAATAGTTTATATATATATTAGTTTGATAAAAATTATGGTCATTTTGCTCATAGCTCAGACGAAAGTGCTTTAGTCTAATTTCTATTAGGAGGCAACAGAA
This sequence comes from Dinomys branickii, assembly GCA_004027595.1. Classification (NCBI taxonomy): domain Eukaryota; kingdom Metazoa; phylum Chordata; class Mammalia; order Rodentia; family Dinomyidae; genus Dinomys; species Dinomys branickii. Next base: position 43,724 of record PVLD010006440.1, on the reverse strand, counting down.
AAGAAACTCGGATGCCCAAAGATTTAGACCTGTCCATGACATACTGTCCGGCTCCTGCTCCCTCAAGGGAGCCAGTCTGCATATCTGTTGTCCGTGAGTCTGTAACGTCTTAAGAAAACTTCAAAATCATCTTTTGGGGGAGTAGTGGCCTGATCTTGCAGGTTGAAAGAAAAATCGTGGGGCCCAAATGCTCCATACAGACTTTCACTTGGTTTTCTCCATTTTCTATCTTTAGCTGAAGCCCAACTGCCCTGGTTTTTGAACCTTCTAAGTCTTGAAACTTTGAAAGACTCAAGAAAGAGGTAATTTTTTCTGCCATTTAATCTCAATGTAACCAATTAACATACTTATTTCTACTAAAAATTTACTCTCTCCTATTTTTTTCTTTGCAAGGTTATTGAATTTGGGGGTTAAATTCATAATGGATTTTTCATTGTTTTTGTATCGATTGGCTTTTACTAGTTTTATTTCACTTACTCATCTTTTTAGCATCAATGGACTTGTGTTTCCAAGTAAAAAATAGGTCACTCTACTACATTTATTCACAAATTTAACTAATATTTTTAATTGAAAATATTTTATTTGATTCTTAATTTTATTTCCTTATAATATTACTCAGTCATAGGGAGTGTTAATTTCAAATCTGATAGAGCAGAAACAGATGTTCTAAAAAGGCAAGAGAAATTTCCAGGAAGTCAAATGTAGCCAGTATAGTTGAGCTAGCGAGGAATGGGAGGCATTTTATTAATTCAGTAGCTTGAAGCCATCAGAATTGTAGGCCTGTGTATCACCACAGAAATTATTTACTTATAGCCAATAACATTATAGTGTTTTAGACAGATTATGTGTTCTCTGTGTGTGGATATGTTTTATTCGGGGGAAAAGAGAATTTTCGGGCATGTGAAAATTTAAATCTACTGTACTTTTTATGTAAATGTTTGATCAGCTGAAAGAACAATATATTAACAGTTTCTGGGTTTCTTTAACTCAATTGAGTTACCGTTATTATGTGAGGTCTTAGGCTGTTAATGGTAAGAAGAGTATCTATTGATCTGTAGTTCTTATTTAATGAAATTTTTGACCTTGTTTCACTGTTTTCACAGAAAAACTTTCTCAGAAATGGATTTTGAAGTCAAATCTTCAAACAATTTTATACCTTCTGACATTACCACCAAATAATGGTGGTAATAAGATTTGTGTAGTAACTCAAAATGTCTGTAGAGTTTGTGTTCCTCAATATGTTGAACACTGGCTGTACTGTCAATTCCTGCAAAAAACCTCATGAAACTGTTCACCTCGCATTTGCTGAGCTTCTCAGAACACAATGGGAATATTGTCCCAGTGACGTGCGGAGCTTCCTTTTTCTTTGTTCTCATCCTTCTTAGGGCTTGGCCCCTCCTTATTTTATTCTTCTTGGCACATACTACCTTCCATAAAAGGCTCATATTTTCCACTTAAAGGACTCCCCAACCTGAGAAATGACACTTAGTAAGTATATTGCTGCATTCAATATTGTACAGCTCTTCTTTAAAGGCTTTTTCTAACACTACAATCTGTGTAATATCAAAGTACCAGATACGGACATGAGCTAATCTAGTGCTGTAAGAATATGTCTTGTCTTAACAGCATTTTAAGGCTTTGAAAATAGATACCTTTATAGTTTTTGTTTTTAATCATATTTAGTGTGGTATAGATTCATATGGTCTTCTTTAGCTGTAAAAACTTATCTTCTGTTTTTAGTAATATACAATCAAACCCAAGTCTATTATAAATAAGTTGCAATTAAGTAAATAAACAAATGTGAGGATAAATTAATCTTAAGGGAAAATATAACAAAAGTAATATTAATTTTTTGTCCTACAAAATCACTGGGATTTTTTTAAAATAAGAAAGTGATCCCTTCAATGTCTTAATTATGCATTTACTTCTAGCCATCTAGGATGAAGAAGTAAGTCTCTTTCTACTTGTTCTATACCAGCAAAATGTAGCTAAAAAATTATTGGTACATATTTTGAAACTTTTGATCTGTGGGTCTTTTAGCTTGACAGTCAATATGAGGTTTTATTCATTTCTACTACAAGTTTATTTGGAAAACAATGCAAAAACATGCATGTTGTGATTGGAATACACAATTATGTGTTGCCATTTAGATTTATAGCAGTCAACTTGTTTTACAGATGTACAAAAGACTTAAATGTCATGTTTTTCAAGATTTATAAGCCATTAAATTACTACACTGTGAATGGTTTACAATAGTCATTTGATTAAGTTACTGAATCGATAAAACATGTTAATATGAGGTTGATGTTGGACATAATTCATGTTAGCCTTAATTATTTTGTTTTATCCTATCAACATAATGCATGTTTCTCATCTTCAAAATGAGTCAAGAATCATGAAGTCACTGCTTATCAACACATAGCGTGTAAATCACTTTAATTACTTGTTATTTTTTTGTTTTTTTTTTTATTTTATTTTTTTTTTTGAGGTACTGGGGATCGAACTCAGGACCCTGCGCTTGCTAGGCAAGCGCTTATTCCACTGAGCTATATCCCCAGCCCCTTAATTACTTGTTAACAAATGTGTGACCAGAAAAAACAAAGGATCCTATGTGAAGAGTGATAGAAAGTGAACAAATGACACTGTCTTTAAAAGAATCTTGTTCCATATAACACACATTCACTTTAGAAAGACCCTTCCACAATCTTTCTAAGACTTCAAAATTGCAAGGTTTATACTATGTGACTACCATGCAATATTTGATATATTCTTGTATCTTCAACATTAATTCTAATTAAATAATGAAAGCAATCATTTATGTTTTTTAGCTATGGATAATATTGCAACATTTTATTAATAGCAATTTCTCTCTGTCTCTCTCTCTCTGTCTCTTTCTGTCTCTGACTCTGTCTCTATATATACATATATGGCGTAGGGGAAAAGGAAATAAGACTTTTATTAACACTGGATGTAATTCTGTTTTAAATAAAATTCTGAGAAGGCAAACAGGTTTTATGAGAGACAGGGTTTTAAAATTCAAGCCAATCTTTATAAGCTGACAAGAATTATCCAGACTACCAGCTATAACACCTGTCTTCATTTAGTTAGGACAGGATTCAGGGGAGGTAGCATTGGGCAAGGAAGGGTGAAATGGATTTCAGGAGTTTCTTTAACAAGTAATTATTTGCACTCACAAAAATGTTGAAATTGAACATCATAATTACTATAAAATGATCTGTTCCAAGTTTTCAGAGAAATTGGCAATAAGGAATAGAAGCAGTTTCCTGTGCGTGGGGAATGTCCCCCTGTAATGTCATTATGTATGAGTAAAAAGTGAATGTCATAGCAAATACTGAATAATATTTTCTTCTGATTCATGTGAAAACATGAAAAGGAAGGGGATCCTGAGATGCATAGGGAGGAGCGAGAAGGACAGGAAAGGGGGTGAAAAGAGGAAGGAAGAGGTGTTATGCATGTGTACCAAGTCCCATAGGGAATGGAAACACTACATGTTTATAAATACATATGTATTAATAAAAATAAAAAATAGAAATTGAATAGAATAGCAATAGAGAAGATATTTAAAGAAAAATAAGATTCCACTGAAATCCCTATAAAAAGCCATAAAATATGTATGCAGAAGAAAAAGTCAACTGTAGCACTGTGTTGGATTGGGGTTATTTGCAAGGAGAAACAATAATACAGGACACATATTTTATAAGATTATTTATAACAGTCACCCATGGAATCATATAAAAGAGAGTGCAGGAAATCTGTCCACACACTATAGACCAGGAATCTAGCTAAGGGCCTGGATCCCGTAATAATGTCCTGCACGAGTCCAGCTGAAGATCTAGAGCCCATAACAATGCCTCCCACAAATCCAACTGGAGACCTAGAGCCCGCGACAATGTCTCATGCTGTTTCATGGATCTATACTGGGAAGGCCCAAATGTCAGTGGTAGAAGCTAGGAAGTCTGTGCCAGTGGGAGGAAGGATCTGTGCCAGCAGGCTGAGGGATCTGCACTGGAGCCAGGAAGTGACACTCAAAATAAGAACTGACTCTCCCCCCACAAGTACCACAGCCATCCTCAGCAACAGTATGATTAAGACAGCTGAGCTCCCATCAGGAAAGCCAACGTGACAAGTTTCTCCCAGAGACCAGCAATGCATCATCTTCCCCTCCAGAGACAGGAAGCGATACCCAAAGTGAAGACCAGAGCGCCCCAGAGTAAACCAAAGCCATTCTCAGTGACAAAACGGCCCCAAGTTCCTTGGTGAATGAAAATAGCCAAGTTCATCCAGAAAGCCAGCATAGGTGCTCCTGCCAACCAACGGCTCCTTACAGCTTCTACCAGCTCCAACAGCCTTTCCTCAGCTCTGCACAGCCTCACTTCTCTGGTTCTGCTTATTATGCTGCTGGCAACAGACCCCAGGTGGGCCTCCACACCCAGCACCACACTTACTCATTCAATGGGGATTATAAATTGACCACCGGTTTTCAAGCCACCACAAGCAACATTATTTTCAAATTTGAAAGCTAAACTAGGTGTAATGTATAATTCCTCTAGTGTAATTAATAGTGGATGTAAATTTTGCTTTCTGAAAAATTTTTTGAAGCAGTTGGAAGGGAAGAACCCAAACTTATCAAATCTAAAGAAAGCTTGTGTTGTTTTCAGTTGTTTCTTTTTCATAAGACTCTTTGTTTATTTCTAGTACGGCACAACTATTTTGAAGATAACTACTTTTGGTTTTATGTCTTTATACTAAGTAATTACTTGTACTTAGTTCTGTGTAACATTACACTACATTATGTTTTTATTATTTGGTTATGAAAATTTGTTTTTTAATAAAATGAAAAGAAAGAAGATATAGTGGAAATACCTATAAATTTTAAAATCCAAAATATTCATTTCCACATTTTCTTGAAAATGGTGTGGAGGGACAATAACAGTAAACATTATAAAAGACACATTTTTTGGGAATTATAAGTAAATGCATACCCTAATCATTTTACAGTACCTTGAGGTCAAATCTCTTTTATTAAATGTTAAATTGTGATATTAAAATGCAGAACATACCTTAGAACTGTTAGGATTAAGACTAAGTTATAAAAAGGGAAGATAAAATTTTAGTTAATGACAATTCTTCTTCAGTTCATTTTGGAGATTTGGATCCTAAGCCTACTTTTACACAATCCACACCTGTAAACCTGTAAAATATATAAGCAAATTTCCTTGAGCCTAGGGAAACAGATAATGCAAAACTGTGACATTTGATTGCAGGAAGACAAATAAAGTTAGCTGTTCCTTCAGCCTGCCTTTCACCATTAATGAACTTTCAAAACTATGGCCTGAAGATAAGAGTCAGAGAGAAATATGTCCTGAGCTAAGGAATATAGAAGTTAGAGGAGATAACAGTAAACATTAAAAAAAAGAGAGACACATTCTTCTGGGAATTATAAGTAAAGGTATATCCTAATCATTTTAGGGTAACTGGAGCTCAAACTTTCTCTGTTATTAACTTTAAATTGTGATACTAAAATGCAGAACATACCTTGGAACTGTTAGGATTGAGTCTAAGTTATAAAAAGGGAAGAGTTCAATTTTCAGAAGCAGAAGAAATGCACAGAATATTATTGCAGCATAGCAAGCTGTCCCGAGTCTGGCCCTGGAATATATTCATTCAAATTTTCTTGTCTTTGAAAAAGTCTTGGTCTGGTCAAGTGAAAAAATGAGAAGTATAAGGCATTGATAAGTATAATCACTGTGAAGCTAAAAGCAAAATAGAGGCCACACTGCAAATGATGAGGTTTTGTCTACTCAAGTGAAAACATGTCATTGAGCACTGTGGCATTGAGTTGTGATTCTCCAATGCCTACATTTTCATAGTGAAAGCCATGCCCCAAAGTAAGCAAGTGTCCTATTCCTAAAGGAAAAAATCTCAACAGACACGATATAGCCCATTAGGTTCAAACAAAAAGAAACTCTCTTTCCTGTCTTGATGGGCACAGTAATCATCTTCTATTCAATTCAGTACAGACTATACATTCTTGGTAGCCTCCTCACAAGCACATTTTGAATGAAATACGTAATGAAAGGAATAGATAGGGAAACACATGGCTATCTCCCCATGGCATGGATTTCAACAGAGGAGGCATAATTTATTTGTCTTCTTTTTCAAAATTTAGTAATCAGAATTTTTTAGTTGAAATTGTTCAAAACAATATTTAGACTCTTTTAAGCTAAGTTCAGTTTCATTCATTTTAATGTGACATTAGACTGCCATACTTAAATATATTTAGATGAATTAAGTATATTTTATTTCTACCTTTACTTATAACATGAATATAATTGATTCATATTGATTTATCTGAGAAGCCATGCATTATTCTGAATCATGGATGAGTTCAAATGCATTAAATCAAAATATGAAATCTAATAGTGAAAGCAGAACTTGGTAATGATTATGGTCAAGGTCTCTCAGAATAAGCAGTAGTAAAAAACTGGAGATATAGTAAGGAATTACACATGTGCTACTGGATATGAAAAACTTAGGTTAACATTCTGCTACTAACTGCAGACTAAAATTTAGATTCACTACTATCCATCATTAAACTTTCTATTGAAAAGATATCAAACATGAAACCTCCACAGCCTAGAAATTATAAAAACACTGAATCAGGACATTGATATAATTTATTCAAACTGAGAATAAAAAATATGAAGTGCACTGTTTTGATAAATGTAGCATTTTGAAATTAAGCAAAGCTTATCCACGTTACATTTTTTTTTTTTTTTTTTTTTTTGCGGTACTGGGGATTGAACTCAGGACCCTGCGCTTGTTAGGCAAGCGCTTATTCCACTGAGCTATATCCCCAGCTCCTATTTTATGTATTTCAGAATAAACTAATTCAAATTAATATTTTAAGAGAAGTACTATTTTAAGATGGTAATACTTTAAAAATAAAAAACACATAAGGAAAACTGATTCAATTAGGTTTTGTTTGTTATAATTTCTATTCCTTTAAAACCACAATGTTGACAGACACAAAGTAGATATATATGACCATATACATACATAAACTGCTTCCCATTCCCTTATATGCCATGTATTTCATTTTCTAAGATTTTACATACCCTCTACCTTTATTTTTATAAGAAGTGCTAAATGCTATGATTTTTTTCATCGTAGAATCATGTCTTGTTTACCTTAACTTTTTTGCCTACCTTATTTGTAATGACAGTTTTTGATGATCTGAACTTTTCAAGCCCCTGAATTTACCAGTCTTGACTTCCTTACTTCATAATGGCAAATCTATTTCAGCTGGAAATCAGATATGTCCTGGCTACTTATGTATGAGCATTTATAAAGATTCCAATATTTATTAGTAAACACTGAAAGTGGCTATGTTCCAGCAAGTATTTATGAACACTGAAACTTAAGCTTCATATATAATTTTCACATCAGAAAAAGTGTTTCCTTCTTTTGTTTTTTCTAACCATTTAAAAATGTAAACAGTATTTTTAGATCAGAGGTTGTGCAAAACACGCAACAAGATGGCTTTGGCAGCAGAGGGTCTATGGTTTGCCAATCCTTGGAACAGACAGCCTCCAGTTAGAGAAGGAAGGCTTCCCAATCTAAGAAATACTAAACTAATGGTCCTAGGTTAAGAGGACATTATAGTTTCTAGCACAGAACACAAATTTCCTGCTGCCTAAAGAAGCACTTAGTCAGGTGAAAGAGGTAGGAAAATGGGAAATGATTCCTTTAGAATGCGAGATCAGCCAATTACAACTTGCCACAAAATTGAATGTGACATTTTTGGGAGACCAAATTGATTTAATAAGCTTGGCTGGAAGATTATGCAATGTGGAACAGGAAGCTATGTGTTACTAGTGACTCATTTTAACACCTTCAGTTGTGAACTGCTCTGCAACATGTAGCCATAATACTCATGTCTAACATGGTGGAGACAGCAAATTAAAATAATTGATAAAGAATTGCTATATTGGCAGAACATTTTTTATCATTCATATGGTAGCTTCTTTTCCAGGATTGTGTCTACTTAAATATTTAATTTTACTTCATAATATTTAATTATTCATCTTGGTACATTTTCAAATCAATGTGGTTAAACTGAACATTCTCTAAATGTGTGGTTTTTTCAGAGTGGTCAGTTTGAATTTGCTATGAAGTTGTTTTGTAGTGTTTGCAAATAGTTGAAAGTTACAGAAATGTTCTAGAAGCAATGGTTGGCTGAATTAACAGCTTTCCTGTGTTTTCTTGGTTCTATTCTGCTTGGAGCCTAAAAGAACAGGTAGGAAATAAATATTTTTACTGCACAAATTTAAAAAAATTAATTGATTACATTATTTCATTTTCCAATGTATTGACTCAACAAATGTAGAGGGCAGAGTAACATGCAACAATTATCTCCACAAGTTCAGAAGACAGAACCTCATATTCTGTTGTGTATAAATCCAAAGTATAATAAACACCTCAGCAGGAAAGGAGCAGTTCTTCACTGCCCTTCACATAACCCCAAATGAATTATTTATTCCTCCATAAAACTGATGGTCAATTGAACATGTATCACCTCCTCCCCCTTCCTGTTGTGTGTATTAAGTGCTGAACACAGAGTCCCTTGAGACATCAGCTATGATTATGGTGTTATTTTCTTTTTATGTTAATTTTGACCTCTACATCTGTCACACTCTTCAGAATGCTCTCATTAAGGTCAGTTTGTCTTATAGACAATGGCCTTTAGCTGGAAATTAGTCCACTCAAAACAAGAAGGTATGTAAGAAGTGCCTCGGCAAAAGTTTCACTTTATAGGAGATTTGTTTCATTAGATTTGAGGCACAATTGTTCATGGAGTTAGGAGATAATGCCATGTGCATTGTGAAAAATGTGATTTCTAACCTTGGAAATAAAGATAAAACATCGAGCATCAGTGAATAACATGCTAAAGTGATTCTTGTCAGCACCCCTTTCCCTGAAGAGTAGACAATGTACAACAAACAGCTAGGACTTACAATTAAAACATCTTCACTACAAAAAAATGCAATCATATGTTCCTATTGACTGCAGGCCAAGAGTGTAAAGAAGAAGTGTTAAATATACCCACCTTTCTTTACGAGCTTTGTGGGAATCAAAAATGGATTCCAGTTTTAACCTAGTGGGAAGAATAACTGTGTTGGGAGGCAGTTCTATGCTTCTAGCAGAATGCAGTTCGACTCCACTTGGAAAGCATTGATAGTTAATGACTGCTCTCATTCAGGACACAGGCATTTATTCCTGCCTTGATGTTTCAGATAAAAACAAAATGCACCCCCAGAGCATCAGGTGTTCAGAGGTGGTGCTTGTTGAAAGTGAATGGATCACGGGTGCAGTGTAGTCCTTGCTGGACTATTCCACTGACAAACACACAGCTGATTGTGCTGTAAGCGCATAGGGCATGGTAGCAAGAAGCCCATTACTGCAGGTCCGACTTGAAAGGCTGTATCTCCCTCCAGGTTCCTCCCTTCACCCTGGTTCTTGACTACCACAGCGTGAGTGGCATTCTTCCGAGGCAGGCCCTTTCCCAATGCTGGTTCCACCTTTGAGCCTGCAAGCCGTGGACTGACACTTCTGACCAAGAGAAAAGTATGTTTTCCTCCTCTAAGTTTCAAGTGTCTGATGACTGAGATGTTTTGAGTTCTAACTTGAGTTGTGAGTACTTCTCTCAAACCTCTCCAAATCTTCTACAGGATTACTAATTGTAAACAGCCATTTTCCTATGGACTGCTTTTAATACAGTTGAAATATTTTATTTTTAAACAAAATAGGATATTTTTACATTAGCATAAAATGAACACTCCAGAGCCATCTGGGTCCTGTTTGCTGCCTCCATGGTAACTGTCGTTTAATCAATCTTTAACATCATGACTTCTTTATCATGACCTTTTTTATCCACACAGTTTTTCAATATCTCTACCATTTGTTCTCTTCTCTTCCAGCTATTCTAAAACAATTTCAGATAGTTGGGCATTTTTGAAATTGGTTTAAAATCTTTCTTACATTGTTTCTCTTTCTGGAATGATTTTTTTCTCACCACTCTTCTACCAGGTCCCTACACATTTTCACGTTACTTCCTGGATATTGTTCAAAAACATAGTCCTCTAGAATTTTTAAGTTCCATATCAATTTCTAGCAGTGCAATTCAACTCATAGATTATACTGTAAGTTCACACTCTGGTTGAGTTTCCAAGGACATATAAATGAAAGACAATCTTCCCACAGTCATCTGACATTTAATTAGCATAAGCCTTAATTAAATAAACAATTACAATTCTGTATTTTATGTGTTAGGATTTGAATACATCTAGTTAACATGACAATATTGAGGAGTGATAATGCTCTAATAATTCAGGGAGGCATGGAGGAGGTAATATTTAAGCTGGTGTCTGCAGAAAGGTTAATCAAGCACTAAAGAAGAAAAGCCATTGGTGGTGTGTGGAAGCCCAGGGGGACCAGTGTAAGAAAAAACACATCGCCAGATACCAGACTTGAAGGGAATGGGGACAGGATTTCATGACCTAATATGTCATAGTTGGGAGTTTTCACTCAACTTTGAGAAAAGCTGTTGAGCCTGAGGGAACCTTTGAGCAAAACAGTATTCATGACTTAATTTATATATACATATCAATTAAGCTAAGTATTGAAGAAAATAGTTCAGAGGTTCCCATAAGGTAAGAATGTCAAATGTCTTATAAGATGAAGTTGGAAAACAGTGATGGTGTTTCATGGTAAAACACGATAATAATGAACTATGTGGGAAAATAGGAGACATTAGAAAATAGTGTGAGGACCATGGGTTGCGCATGCATTTAGACATTTGAAGAAAGCAAAAACCTTCATGTGATGAGCAGAACCAGTTGAAATGGACATATACCTTAATTTTCTACTAAAATGTAGTGTGATTTCACTATTTATGGAAAATTGTATCTTTAAAGAATAAGTGAAAAACAATGCTAGGGACATTCTATAAAGTTTAGAATTTGACTTATGCCAAATACATTTTTTTCTCCTTTTGCTTGAGCACCTTATTTGACATGAATTTAAAAATCTTAATAAATTATATTTTATATTTAATGTCTTTTTTATTTTAGAAGTGTGAAGGTGATCTTTTCTGTAAAATATTCTGCAGAAATGTTTAAAAGAAATGATGAATTGATCCCTGCATATCTATGCTATGTCCTTATCTACAATATACTAATGTATACTTAATATCTATTGCATATGTTTAGCACGTATTACACATACTTTAAAATACGCACACATGTATTCTAAAATAAATGGAAACCATTAAAGCGAAGCACGTGCACGTCTATATTCTTAGCCATTGGAAATGGGGATGAGGGGGCTAGTGTCGTATGTGATAAGGGAAATAACTCTTTTTCACTGGTGCTGAAAAAGACAGTGTTTTAATATAGTTAAGCTGTATTAAAGTATAAATTGGTTTTGCAAAATGAGTGACTCAGTATGTTACTCCACCACAGCTTATCACATTAAGGGCTGTTATTTAAAGTGCTCCATAATTACCTTACACTAAATTAAGCAGAAAAATCAAACAGTAATAATAAGAAAAGTGATGATGCTAATAGTGATAATGGAGGAAGAAGAGGAGAGAGAACCTTAATTTTAGCAAGACAGGATCGTTTTATCCAAAGTTATATTATATCTTGAAAGCACATTACGAAGAAGATTGTTGCCATATGCAGTATGTACGCTTAATGGATTGGAGTGGGAGGGAATCTCTTTTGAAGTAGTCTAGAAGTGCTGGTGAAAGTACAATGCAGAACATTTAAGAAACATTTCTACAGCTTATTTTCCCTAGTTTTCCTCTTAGTTTATGAAGCAAATATACAGGACACATAACCTCTCACCGATTCCTGATATTTCTTTATTATTTTAACAGCCTTTCATTTGTAAGCAGTGGAGCTTGCCATATGCCTGGATTCCCAAAGTCGAATAGTTACATATTATGGCAGTGACCACATCTTTTAATTTAATTTTTAATTTGGTTATGGCTGAGGTTCTCACCTTTGCTCTGGCCCCAAGTCTTTCTCCTATTAAATCAGCCGAAGCAGAGCTGACGTGAAGGGAATTAAAATGAGGAATGAATCTCTACTGCGCCTTTCTACAATTCATTTGCCTTCTTCGCCCTGTTGTAGTCACAGCGGTGAGGGAACAGAGGTTAAAAACAAGGAACATCAGCCAGGAGGAAGGTGGCACCTTCTAGCAGCCCAGTTCTCCCAGACTCCTGGATATGAGTGTGAGTCAGATATTTGGAAAAGAACAGGGGAATCTGTCGGTAAGTACCAGAGTTCACATATAAAATATCAGAAAGAAACACACCCATTTTTTACCTCTGGGAAGATAACTAAGAATATCAAGGAAGGTGCTATGTTGGGAGAGTTTGTACTTGCACATCTGGTCATCAAAGTGACTTTTTATTTAGAGAAGTCAGCTTTAAGGATTTACAGGTACTAAAAAACTAGTGGAAAGTATGCCAAAGAAATTTGCAACATTTGTTAAATTTAAAGACTGCAAAAATACATAAAACATAAAGATCGTATCAAACGTCAAACAACTGCATCCTTCGGTTTAAACTCTCACATAGAATTGCCTGGAGAATTATGCGCCTTCCTCCTGCACACAATAATTAAATTAAATGTAGAATTCTTTGTGTAGTCACACACATATTTTCAGACCCCTCTCACAAAACTCCCTACATGGATTATTTCTCCATTTGTTCACATTCATAATCCAGGTACCTCTACAAAGAGGTAGCTGCAAGTTACAGGATATTGTCATTACTCCCACCCCCCCAAGAAGGGGTCCATGTTTGAGTTCCACTCCTTTTTAACTCAAGCAAACACAATCCTTGCTACTTAGCAGAGAAAGAAAAGAACTCTTCAGAAGAATAAGCAAATACATTGTGGACACAATCTCTTCACAGTCTTTACAGAGTAACTTCAACTTTCTAAGGAACTAACAATATTAGGTTCCATAAACAGTATTCATCCTGATGTATTGGTACATTTGTAATCTATAATTACTCACTGAAATAATGTTTTATTTCTAGTTTGGATAAAGGCACAATAGGAAAATTACACCTCCCTAGCTTTCTTGAGGATGAAAATCTATTCAAATTTCTCTCAATTCTATACTAAGGAAATACTTTAAAATGTAACTTTATACTTTGCAAATTGTATTGTTATAAGTGAAAACAAAACCTTCACATTTACCTCTTTGTTTATACTCTTATATGTACTTGAAATGTGTGAATGCAACTATTTAAAATGTTAAAACTATGAAAAGAGCCTTAAAATTAGCGCATTGTTGCATAATAGTCACATTTTTAAAAATACAAACCATGAAGAAAAAAAAATTTTCTTTCTGAAATGACCACTGATCCTGAAACAGTACATCATGCTAATATACATACATGTTATGTGAATGCAGGTGTACATGTATACCTAATATTTCAATATTTTAGCTTATTTTTATTCTTGACATAGTGGTTAAAATTGCAATTTGCAATTCGTGTTTAGAATTGTGATAGAAGTAAAAAGAAAACTCTATTCCAAATGTTTCACGTGTCATTATGGCAAAGCACACTTTCCATACAATATTACTCTCAGGAATTGCTATTGAACGCATCTCTATTTAGAGCCCATCTGACACATTTCGTCAGTTGTTAGGACAGCATGATTTATAAGATGGCATTTACTCATTATTTTCTTATCAAGAAGTCATCTCAGCTTTACATGTTTCTATACAGAATCATCATACCCAGGAAAGTAGTCAACATATTTAAGTATTAAAAAGGATATTAAGATGAATACTCATGACCATTCCACTCTGCTTGATAATTTGAACCTAATTAGTGTTTATAAGTAGTCCTGATAAGTGGATCATAAATTTGAACACAAATAGTGTTTAAAAATTGATCATAATTCTGGTTTTTACTGAACTATTTATTTGATTCTTTAATCATATATCTAACTATACTTGGCTTGGTTTAGTTTATACAATTCATAAAAAACTGTGCCCTGTTGCCCACATGTATCAACTGTGTTGTCCAATATTAAGTATGACCTATCAATGTTATTAGATGCAATCATAGTCCACCATTAATAAGAATATCTTATAACTTATTTTTCCTTTATACTATTGATAGACAGCTCCTGGAAAGATATTAAACATATTTGGCAAAAAGCAACATAAACCGAGAAATTCCAATGGAATTGTATACATGTCAAATGAGTTTCAACTTTAAAACGTTTTTTACATGTTACGTTGCAATGGCAAGTGGAAACATCTAAATGACAAGCAGCATTTGGAGGCAGGTTTATTTACATCGACGGGCACTGATCGAGATCAGCCCTAAAATATCAGGCCTTGATCTCTGGTAATCCGGGGCTTAGAGGGGATAAGCAAGCAGGAAGTACAGAGGCAGAATGGTTTTTCAATAGGGGATTGGTTCCCGCAATATGCAGCATGGTGCCCAGCTCTGCATCACAGTGACCAGCTGTTTCTAACAAACAGAAGTAACAGAAACTCTAACAAGAACTGTTACCTGGTTAACTATCAAACTGAAGTATCCTGGCCACGGGTCATTTTCTGTTACAACATCAGTGCATTTTAGAAGAATCTAGATCACTTGGATAGCTTCCATATATTTTCCCTGAAAAATATAGCTGGTCTGAATACATCTGAATATGTGGCTGGAAGCAAATGTTTGGACTCTTTGCTACACAAAAATTAGGATTTTCTAATTGTTAAATATTTTTACATCTGTTTTGTAAGACCAAATTGCTCATGTTTTTGTACTGTTTATGCTGTTGACAGGGTAAGTTTCCATTCATTTTCTAACTACGGCTGTTCTATATTCTTCAGGTTTTCCAATAACCCAAGCCTGCCATATAAATCATGTACAAACCCAAAATAGAATAGAATTTTTGGTTTTGTAGGCTGTGTGTCCGTAAAAAAGACCACACAACCACCTGAAAGGGAAGCGAACAAAACGATTTAGTGATTACTGTTTCCCCTATTTCATTCTCCTTTATTTATAGATTCCAACTTTTGTGTATGTACTAATATCTAGATAAGAATAATCTCAACCTTTTAAGAGTTTAGTGATGCCAAATGACAGATCTTGGACACTGGTACTATACAGTCCCAATGTGTTTTATCTGCAAATCATTTTCCTACAGACAAGCCCCTAGCTTTTCACCTTAAGTTTTCCTTTCTTACAGGCTAGGAAGTGGTCACATTTGAAAGCTTGGATTTGAGGATGGTGACCTCATGTCGCCAGTGCTTATGATGGTACCTATTTGGATGCTCCCCCAGAGCCTCGTGTGCTCATAGGTACCCTTCTGGAGAGGTGACTGGCTTATGCTGAGATGCAATCTGGTGGGAAGAGGCAAGTCAATGGGAGCGTAGCCTGGAAAGGTTTGACTCTTCCCCCGGTCCTCTCCTCCTCTCTCTTAGCTTCCTTTTGCCATGAAACTGATGTAGGAAAAATTCCCGACCTGTTCGATGTCAAGTGTACCGAGTTCATAGGCTCACAGCATTGAGGACTGAAGGCGCAAGGCAGAGGAAGAAGTTAGGAGAGTTTCACTGGGAATAAGCAGAAGAATAGCTCTTGGATTTCCAGGAGGATTCCTGACTGGGTGTTCCCCAACGGCCTTTGTCTTGGGTAATTTATACAGCAAAGTCACAACGTGGGTACAACATGCATGAGACTAAAATCAACCTACTGCTTTCACAGTATAACTGCTGAGCCAATATTGACCCAGTAAAGAAATGGGCAATGTAGGAGGAGCATATGGAAATAAAGACATTTTGGGGAAGGATGTTCCAGATGCTCTAGTCACCAACCTGGGTGTCTGATGCCTGTTGGGACTTCCTGGACGAGGTGGTAATTACAATATAATCTCAAATTACTGTGTATCCATCAGGGAAGCATGTAGGCCTGGCCCTTGCATACTTATCTTGATGCATGGCCTTCTTCACATGAACCTGCAGATACAGTTCTGATGTCCTTATTTTTATGCTGACTTCCTTGAGAGCCCAGTCCTTCTCTGATTGTATATTAATTTCTACCTATGAGTAGCTTCTCCTCCTTTATACCCCTCTTGGGCTTTCATGCCTCAGAGCCAGAAATTGTCAAACATAAACAAAAGCCAAAATAAAACTTTCCTCCTTTAAGTTGTTGGTGTCAAAAACAGTATCTCAGGGAGAAGAAAAGTCACTAAGAAGGCTAGAAATCTCACTGGGTTTTTACCTAAGGGAAAAATTTGCCAATATTTGGGTCACTACATTAGTCATTTTGTCATAGTAACAGTCTATAGTCTAATGCATGTAAAAATAGTATTTTCTAAGATTCATGTTTAATTATATAAGTAAAACTATGAAGATATAGGTATCCGTTTTTTACCTAATTATGTACTTGTACACCAAAAAGGAAAATTAAATTTTAAATTACTTTTTCAGATTACCAGACATAAGCATACAAAACTAGGAAAAAGGAAAAAGGGGGAAAAAAGGAAAAATATTAGGTATTAACTGTTCCTCTCAAAAAACCACTAGATTTCAGCAGTGCAGTTATCCGAGGTATCCTTCTACATACATACATAGTTTTCCTTTCCTTCTTCTTTTCTTTTTTGTTTTCCCTCATTCCACCTTGTTCCTTCCTTTGAATATCATTTTTACTGTTTTTGCTTTGTTTTGTTTTTGTCTATGTTATTGGTATTTCTCTGTTGTTCTTTTTTACTATTCTTTTTAAAATAAAAAATAAAATAATTATTTTTAGGTATTATGAACATTGTGTTGGAATGCTTTGTTTTTGTACAATTTATATTTTGTTGATGTTATGTTTTAAAAACAAGCTTTTATAACAGTTCACAAAATAGACTCAGAAATTAACTAACCACATTTCATTTTGTTATTTGACTACAAATTCTACTCAGAAGGAATAACAATATCTCTGATCACACAAATCATATCTAATGAAGAGATTCTATAACGGTGATCTCCGGGCATTTGTAAGCATCACATTTGAAGTGAATGAATCATCTATTATCTCCACCACAAAGAAATAAAAACTGCTGCATATTTTTTCTTATTTGTGCTTATCTTTACAAGTAGCTTTCATTTCATTTCAATCATTTAGTAGTTTATGTGGCACCGATAAAAAGGAAATTCAAAATTAAATATAAGAGTAAAAGGTTGTAAAAGAAATAGAATTTAATTTTGCTATATCACGGATGTTTTCATTTAGACATATGCTATTAGTAGTATGATTACATAGATTTTCCAATGACAAGTTTGTTTTTCCACCTAAAACTTACAAGAAAATGTGGTTTGGTGTCAATGAAGCCATGGAAATATCCTTAATTTGAAAGAAAATTAAAAGTAATCTGTTTAATGAGAAGCTCAGGGGGCTGCTAGGGTTAGAGGGTGGACAGGAAGCAGGGCGTGAAGTTCATAAGTGAGAGAATGAGGCAGTGACTCTACTGATCAAAGACTCCTGCTCTTTCTAAATGATAAGCTATGTGCATGTATTTTGTTTATTGTATTTTGTTTCTTTCCTATTTGTGTTGGTGTGGGCCTTATTTGTGCAAGTTGAAACAATATAGTACAAGGCACGTATTTTATATGATCATTTCTAATAGTTACTCAAAGAACGATATGCAAAGAGTGCAGGAAATCTGCCCACACGTTAAAACTAAAGAATCCAGTTGAGGGCCTGGATCCTGAGACAATGTCTTACATGAGTCCGGCTGAATACCTAGAGCTCATAACAATGTCTCCCACAAATCCAACTGGAGACCCAAAGCCCACAAGAATGTCTCATGAAGCTCTGTGCTAGAAAGACCCAAAGGTCAGCGGTGGAATCTAGAAAGTCTGTGCCAGTGGGATGAAGGATCTGTGCCAGCAGGCTGAGGGATCTGCTCTGGAGCCAGGAAGCGACGCTCAGGAGAACCAGAACTCCCCCGAAAATTACCACAGCCGTCCTCAGCAACAGTGAGGTCCCGAGCTGCTCTGATGATTAAGATGGCCGAGTTCCTATCAGGAAAGCAAACACAGCAAGCTTCTACTGGAGACCAGTAGCGCACCATCTTCCCCTCCAGAGCCACGAAGCAATGCGCAAAGTGAGGACCAGAGCTCCTCCAAAGTGAACCAAAACCATTCTCAGTGCCAACAAGGTCCCGCATAAAGCGCTCCTCCAACACCTTCCACCAGCTCCAACAGCCTTTCTCCACTCCCAACAGCCTTAGTTTTTCCTCAACCAGTTCTGCCTCTTATGCTGCTGGCAACAATCTCCAGGTGGGCCTCCCAAACCCAGCACCACGCTTAGTCAGCTCAACTGGGGATTATAAATTGACCACCAGTAATCAATCCACCATAATAGAAATGTTTTTATCCATGTTAATGATGAAATCTCTACTTTGTTCTCAGCCAAAAAAGGCTCAGAAATAACTATTTAACATTCATATTTAGGTTTGGCCTGCATTGTCCTGAACTGTATATGTAAAACTTTTTGGCTAACTCTATTTCACTAATCACCACGGACCAAATTCTGTACTTCTAGGCCAGGTGTGGTGGCACAACCCTGTAATTCCAGCACTCGGGAGGCTGAGGCAGTAGGTTCACTGCAAGTTTGAGACCAGCCTGGGCTACAAAGTGAGCTCAAGCCATCCTGAACTGTATAGTGACACCCTGTCTCAAAAGACAAAAACAAAAAGAAATTCTGTAGTTCTATTTCCATTTTAATAAAATGGAAATTATTTTGTTCATGTGTATACTAAGGAAGTATTTGTTTGCCTTGGGCTTAAACTTTGATTTTTTTTAATTTTAAATTTTTAGTAGCACATATTTGCAATGCATAAAGTAATATTTATTTGTCTCATAAAAGTAATTGCTGTGGTATAATATCTCTATCCTTGATACACTAAGGTGTCTGCTCATAGCATTTTTCTGTGATACCTTGGGTTATTTGAGAATTATTGGATTTAAACTTGGTCAGTTAAGATTTTGCTTTGCAAAACACAGGATGTGTTATGAAGAATAATTAAAGCTGATCAGAAAAAAAAACCTCCCTTAAACATCAAGCTAAATGGAAAATAAGTCTATGCTGTGTACCACTGTAACGAAACTGTGAGTACAATGCTCCCTGTTTTGCATCATCGGGACTGAAAAATCCTGGGTTCTATGCTTCAGGCAGACTCATCTAGATTCCAGGGAAGAAGAACACAAGGAACGCAGAGTGGAAAGTCAGTTGTATAAAGTTTCATGGTATAAAAATTTGTATCACTAACTCACTTTTCTCAATTTTGACATCTGTATGAACAAATAAATAAAAGCCCGTCCATTACTATAACAAAAAAGATGATTTAGAAAAGTATACTTTCCATGATTTGCCTGAGTATATTCTAATATGCCTACTAAAACATCAAGTTATAATTCAATGGACAAATGATGAATTTTGTAATGGAAGTTATCGTGACTGTATGAATTCTGCTGATAGTAGGCTGTTGGTTGGGTGAAGTGTTTATTTCAAAAATCATTCAGCAATTCCAAGTTATCCAAATTATCTACTCATTCCCCAAAACTAGATTTAATGTACCTATATAGTGTGTTTCTTATTTACACACGTAGGAAAGTGACTTCTACCTGTATGTGACTATAAAAATCATATATCAATATAATGGGTGAATTAAAAGTAGGCTTATCATTGCTACTGAATCCAATTGTTAACTCTCTAGACTATTAAATACAAGTTGAGGTGAGGAGCAAAAGTATCAGCTAAGCAAGCTGTCTGAGTTTGAATGTTTCCTACCACTTGCTAATTACACAGCTTTGGTAAGTTCTTCATATTCTCTGATCTGTAATTTTCTCATTTAAACTAATACTCACAGAGGATCAAAGGTTTAATAAATGTATTGATTTACTGAAAATGTTATGATGCATCATGTGCCTTTCACTTAATACTGAAAGATGTAGATATTAAATCTCTAACTATAACATACATATTGAACCATTAAGTTTATTTTTTTAAAAATAAATAACAGTTAATTTATTTGAATTAGCAGTTATGTTGAAAAATGTGTATGTCTGGCATTTGGGTGAAATTCTGTGAAATTGTGCATGCCCATCATAATTTATTTTGCTAACCGAAATCTCAAGTTGCCCACATGTATATTCATTAGTCAGTTGTCAGTTTCTAGTTCATACTTCAAAAAGAGAATAGTATGCATCATGTAGGAAAAATAAAAGGCAGTCAGCTCTTGGAATGTGCCACAGAGCCCGGATGTAATTACCTTATTGACATTATGATAAATTTACTTTAGAAAGTTCAAATAAACATCTGTTATCTCCACTCACAAATGTGTTCGACCATTCATGCGTCAAATGCCTATCATATTTTAAGTAAAAATAATTTATAGCACAATTATAGTTTGTCTTTTGGTGTGCTTAAATGTGACATCGGAGAAAGGGCTTATTAGTACACTAATGTTTGTTGGAAAATACTTTAAATGTGATGAAAAAATAATGTAAACTTTTAGTTTTAATAAAACTTATAGTTTTAGTATACGTTCACCTAATTTTTTTTTCAAAATTAGGCCAAAAACCTCTTATGAGATGAACTGAAAGTGATATTTGGTTAATATATTCATAATAGAATATAACGTGCTTAAAGCACATCAACATTTTGAAAGAGTTAGAAGATTTTGAACAGCAGAAAATTGCTAGTTATGCTGGTAGAGAAATGTATGTCAGATTGACCAGATGTGACTTAAAGAAAATGCAGATTGTAGTTAGATTTCTGAAAGACCGATTTTCATTGCTTTGATAGGACAGTGCAATTCTCTTTGCCATATTCTTACTCATAAAAAAATTAAAAAGTAGCCAGAAGTAACTCCATGTTAACCACAAAGTTATTTTTCTGTTGTTTGTTCTCCCTACCATATCTTACGAGATAGAAGTAACTGAAATAAACCACTCAAACTTTTTAAAAATTTCTGCATTTTTGCAGTATTTGTCAGTCCATAAAAATAACTTTGTTCAACTCATCCTGACATTTATTCTATTTTATGGACTGCCATTTTGCCTGACCGTAGCATAGAAAATAAAGCCAAATAACATATTTAAACAAAATTGTTATAATTTTGTCCTTTGAAACTACTTTATTGTATATTTGAGTGAGGGTTTCCTTGGATTCCTCTTATGCTATTTGATTTAATTCCCAGGACAAGAATTTGTTTCCACTTCTTTCTTAACTCCTTGATATCCAAGCATGAAGAAAACACAGCAAATTCTTGCTCTCGCAGCATCTGTGTTTTATAGAAACATCAGTAGTGTAGCTCTCACTACTCCTATTGCACCCAACAGGAAACTGTGTTTTCCAATTGCTTTGGACACTTCTGTAACTCAGGTGTCAGCCAAGGTATATTTTCTTTCAACCTTCAAATAAAAATGCCTGCATCCTTATGCCATGTTTAATAAGAGCGAGGCAGGTGCAGACCTTTCAAATTCACATCTGGCTCCAAGCTTCTGCTTCTGGCGTATTTGTCGGTGATGATTCACGTCACTGATCTTTGGTTCCTCTGCAGAATCTAGATGGTAGTGATCACAACACAGATATCATTTTCAGCCATTTCTTTAATTTCCACTAGAACATCAAGTAAGGGAAGATTTCCGGACAGAAAAATATTAAAAAGAACAAAGAGAAGTTAAAGTAAGGCAAACAACGCATTGCATAATTAGCAAATCACAGTAAAATAAAGTAACCTATTTATGCACTGTGAGGTTTTATGGTGTCCCCTCTTCTTTCACTCACTTCCGCTCTCTCCAGCCTCCTGCTCCTGGACAGGTCCTGCGTGGTAGTCTAGCTAGTTTTTCACCAAACCCTGCCAATCCATTGCCCCAAATTTTACTTTGATGAAATTAGTAGTTATCTTAAAGTAGTTGCCTATGAATAATCTGATGTTTCTTAATTTTTTCAAAAGCCATTATTGAAGTACTTTTTCTCAAAATTAATAAAGTTAAACATTATTTCCTTCATTTGATAAGCAAATATACAAGAAACGTTCTAAAGCAGTCATTTGGGAGATTCTTATATATACGGTAAAGTTGCTAGAAAATAAGCTAAAAAAGCAAACTCAATAGATGCATATTCAGGTACTTAAATTACAGTGATCTTCCAAGGAAACAATATATTTCATTTCTTGAATCCCACATCATCTGTATTAAAAATAAGTAAAGGCCATACCATAGTCCACTACAATACAGATACTTAAGGATATTTCAAAATAAATGTAAGCATGTATCTTCTTTAATTTTGAGGAACTCAGAGAAATAAAAGAGAAAGATCAGCAAACGTTCATTTGGAAAGTTGGAGGCTGCCAGATCTTGGTGAAAAAGGCCATGTTCCAAACCAGCTTCTTGGCTATGATTCAAGATTGTAGTGTTATACAAATGCATTCTGAGGAACTGGGTTCTTTGTGTGAGAATTCATTTGCATGAAAAAGTGTAAGATGTAAAAGAAGGAAAACAAAAACAAAATCAAGGGTCTGTGTGGTATTCTGTTGGTAGAATTACAAACTTGATTGAAGAATATATTATTCAGCATTAAGTCAGCCACAAATGTCACCATACCATACAACATAAATGAACCTGGAGTACATCATGCTCTGTGAAATAAGCCAACACAGAACAAACAATGCACAATACCATTCATACAATAAGTCAAAGTCAGAGAATCAGAGTTTAATGGTGCTTGCCCTGGGCTAAGGACACAGGGTAGTAAGGTAGTATTAGTCAAAGTATATGAATATACAAATATACAAGGTTGATATATAAGACTAATAAATCATCGATGTCTATTGTACAACATAATGCCTATAGGTGACAAAACTTTATGGTTCACATAAATAGGTAGATCTTATGTTCCATGTTCTTATAAAATATTATTACTAACAAAGATATTAATAAATAAAGAGGGGGAAATTTGAACTTGATAAATAAGGTTATAGCATGGACTGTGGCAATGCCTTTGCAGGTATTTACTTATCTCCAAATTCATTGTTTTATATATTAAATGCATTCAGCTTTGTGTACATCAGAGCTTCAATCATGAGCTTAAAACAAAGATAATATAACTCAAAACATACTTTCACAGGAAATTATTTGTCCTCATAGTTGCTAAAAATTTGGCCAAAAAAGCCACTTTATACCTTTTTACTATCCTACTTTTTTTATTTGTCATGAAAATGGATGTTTGAACAAAGAATTTATCAAAGTCAAGTCAGTACATATAATATGACTGATCCCACCCCACCAAGAATGCTTAGTTTAAGAAAGGAAAAAAGACAGATCAGTGACACTTCTGGAAATATAGTGTAAGTGTAATGTTATGTAAATGTGAAATAAAAATAGCCAAGGTCACGTCTTTTACAGATGGAGGAAAACAGCAAGCAAAAAGCACGCAGCAGCTTGGAAAAAGTGGTGAAATCCTGTTTCTCCCTCTTTCTTTCTGTTACTTTACAGCCATAAACGTCATAAATAAGAGAAGGAAACCAAGGAGAAAAAGCGAGGAGAGGAGGGAGGCAGACCAGGGTCAGACCCGAGGGCTGGATTAAGGACAAGCCGCAGCACACCTTATAAGCTCGCACCGAACAAGAGAATATTTTCCACCCCGGAGTTACTCACTCCCACCTAACCACAGATCATTTTTGGTACCGAACAAAGGTGTTCCAGCGTCAGACAAGCTCAACAGCAGAATAGGTTTTGCAATTTTGAAGTTTTATTTTTTTCTTACTACTGCCAAACAGACATGACTGCTTGCCAGCAACCTGAAATGGCCAAAATATTTTTTTCCTTTGTTCTAGTAGCTTTCAACATAGAAAAATATTTCTCTCCCTTTTCTTCCCCTCCTCTCCGCTCCCCTTCCCCTCTCTTCCCCTCCCCTCTCCCTCCCTTTTCCTCCCCTCCTTCTTCCCTCCCTCTCCCCCTCCCCCTCCCCCTCCCTCTCCCTCTCTTGTGCTACAAAGATTACCAACATAGAAGGTGTGTGGCTATTCCTGAAACTAGTGGATGGAAGTTAAGGAGGTTACTTAATAAACCAAGAAGGACCTAGAAATAATTATCCTGCAAAGTGATGATGATGCCAAGATGTGATAATATAATGTAACTAATTCATATTTCAATAAATACCTAAACTCTTACTGAACAGTGAAGAATAATGTGTCCCTTTTACTCATCTTATTTTTTCTATTTCTTCACCTATTTTAAATCTTGACATTTAGTTGTGGAGAATAAGTTACTGTACAAGAAGAAATTATAGTCCGCTTTTCTAAAAACAAATAAACAAAAATTCAGATACTTTTGCCTCTAGTGAATTTCTTCCAACTTTGATTGAAGATTTTCTTCAGTTTTTCCTCAGAAAAGATCATTTAGAAAAATACTTATTTTTCTAAACTACACTGAGTGGAATTGACAACTACTATAAATTGTTATAATTCAATGTTTTCAATAGCAGTAGCCTGAAAATTCAGTAAATCTTGTAATTATCATAAATACTAATTTTAGGATATTTCATATGCAGCAAACTGTAATTCTAAACTACTATGTATAGGTAAGTTTCTAATGGATTTAGATTTTTTTCTCTTAGAAATATAGGTGACCAAATTAATTTTAAAGTTATCCAGATCAGTATCTTAGCTCATTGCTGCTATAAAGTATTAAATTCAATTTGTGATAGAATGGTATCCTGGTTGAAATTTTTTATTTTTAATCTGACAGATTTCCAGTGGCTTTAATTCTTGTACCATGATTTATCCTTTTAAAAATTAGTATAATGATTACATGCTATGTAGAGGTACCTGGACAGTAGAAATGATCAAGTGTCTTTCAGCATGAGATTGACCTTCTCAGTAACATCACAATACATCAGGAGGTTCCACGTTTCTCCATTATACGCAAATGCAGAGAATAAAATGACTTTGCAACGCTGATTGCCTAGGAACATTGCCAAAATTGGATTTTGTACTACATTAATGTAATGGGGAGAGTCTCCTTCTTGGACTGCACTTGTGTTCTATTGGATTTTTTAAAAAATTATGTCCTTGACTACAGTCATTAAGTAGAAAGCCTCATAACAAAGTTTAAGTAACATTAAAATTGTATGTATGATATTTCATATATTTCTGTAGCTATTAAAAGAAATAGACATTATAATAATAGTAATATTCATGTTATACAGACATTATAACCTGTTTACTGTTCGTCACTCAAATGTACACTGAATTTATATTACGTTCTTACTGTGTGCTCTGTGTTCTTCTGGACACCAGAGCTACAAAACCAACAGGAGGGAAAACAGACATTTTCCCATCCTATGGGATCTATTTCTGTACTTGGGAAGGATTTTTAAAAAATTATTAATCAAAAACTTCAGATAATGTAAAGAATTATGGTGAAAATAATATTGCTTTGTGAGGGTTGCATATCTCACATGAAACACAGAGAGGGTCATTACATAAGGTGAATTATATTGTTTTTAAAGGATGTCTGAATGTTCTATTTGTAAATGTAACCTTACTGAGAAAGGGTCCTTCTAGGTATCATAAAATTAAGAAAAGTTTGCTACATAGGACCCGATATGACTAGTATTTTAATTAAAAGGAAAACTGAGACACAGAGACATAACTTTGTCATGTAAATACAGAGGCAGATTAAGGTAATACATCTCTAAACCAAAGATTGCTTAATATTCTGACAAAGTAGGAAAGAATGACATAGATTATCTCTTAGAGCCCTCAAAAGATGCAGCTAGGCTACTACCTTGATTTTGGACTGTTAGTGCCCGGGAGAATGAGAGGACAAGCCATTCAGTTTATGGTAGATTGTCGTGGGAACCTGAGAAACTAGTAGAGAAGATGCCTCCTATACAGAAGTCAATGCTGTGAAGAACTGGAGGGGATCATTTTCTGCAGGAGGATCAGTTACTGAAAAGACCTAGGGCAGTAAGAACTGTATTGCTCTCATGAAAATAAAAGAATTGCTTACAGCTGTGCCGTGAAGATAATGTGGTCAAGAGAAAGTTATAGAGAATGTGCTAAATAAGTAAGTGGATAGCAAATCATATTCTCCAGTTAAGAAATTCAGATTAGACTAGAAATATAAATACAGTTAAATATAAAGGTCTTACAGCAGCAGAACCCAGAAGGAATTTGATATATTTTCTCTTTTTCTATTTTAAGAATTAAACAACAAAAACATATTAAAAGACACACATACATTTATAAAATAATGCAAACAATACAAGCAATACACATTTTCAGACAAGGTGATAGGAAATTAGTAATGGTTGTTTTACTATATTTTTTGTTTGTTTCTCTTTTATTAGTATGTATTTGTAGAACATAATTATACATTATAGGGAGTGGTATATCTACCTAACACCTCTTAATTCTGTTTTTTCCCTACCTTTCCCCCAAAACATATTTTTTGTTTGTTTGTTTTTTTGAGACAGTGTCTTACTATGCTGTTCAGGCTCACCTTGAGCTCACTTTGCAGCCCAGGCTGGTCTCGAACTCTTGACGAGCCTCCTGCCTCAGCCTCTCAATTACTGAGATTACAGGCGTGCGCCGCCACACCAAGCTCCTGAAACACATTGGGTAATAGCTGTGGAGAGAGCGGAAGAGAGGTGAAAGAGTAAAGCAGGCCAAGCAGGTGCGCACGGGACCACCTACACCGCAAACGCTGAGGCATTTGTTCAGTTATGGAGCCCTGAAGATGGAAAACAAGTACTCAGTGTATGATATGCTGATGGAAATTACTCATGGAGAGCATGTATGCAATCAACGTGATAAAGAACACAACAACTTTCTGTGTTTTTGGTTCGAGATTCTGGGCAATTGTTCATACCGTTTTCTGACAGGAGCAAAGAGAGACGTGTGAGGTAGTGCAAGTTTCATTGTACCATGACAGGAAAAAATACCTGTTAGCTGAAGTGTTATATGGACAGCACAGGACTAATGTGGGTCCTCAACTCCAGTGTTATATTCTGCCTAGAGCAGGCATTTTGGAATAACAAATACGAAGTTCATATTTGAAACTGTAGACCAGGGTATGTGTAATGTTGCCGTCAGTCAATGAATATGTACGCCACGCAGAGCTGCTGAGTGTCACAGCATCCTAAGCTTCCTTGGGGTAGAAGACACACAAATTGCACTGATCAAGAGTGAAACTGAATTAGAATAAAATTCCATACTCAGTGGCAGGTGAGAAATAGAAAACCCAGCCTAGAACCTGGGAAAGGGTTCCTCTTTGGGAATGAATGATGTTCTGACTTTTGGGAGACAACGGAAGACAATCCCAGGCAAATGAAAGTGCCCGCCTGAACTCCTGAAGGCACAGGGGAGCAAGACGCATTAATCTTCGTGAAAAAATTCATCATAACTCCGTGTAAGCGGTCAGGAAATGAAGTTAAAAAATGGAATCTAGTGGCAGGGCAGTGGTGCATAGTGAAACACTATCTCTGATGTGATATCTTCAAAGAATTTTGGCCAAGAGAATATCTGTATCACAAAATATAGACAAATAAATAAATAAAATATTTTATTTCTGCTGTAAAATGTGAATATAAGAGAAACACTTTTGAACAACAGCTATGCCTTCTCCATTCTTCACTAGTGATGATGTTACTGAAGCAGGGTGTTTCATGATTCTCCACTAAATATATTTCTTGTTAGTTATAATACAGTAATCACAACCTTAAATATGACTGATAATACACCTGATCAGATGACAGAGACACCTGCACTAGTCTTGGTTACCGCCTGCATTTTGGCATTATTAAATTCATACTCTTTCATCCTCAACTTGTTCTGGGTTAGTGGTATTCTGAGAAATGTTCAACAGCTTCTGGCAAGTAATAGATTTTGGTGACTTCTGTAGCAAAAATACTGCCACAACATACACCAAGTATAAGCTGACTATTTTCCTATCTATCTGTCCACAAACTTTCAGTCAACTCATCCAACCGAGTACAAGTGAGTTTCAAGTCCAGTATTGGCTCTACATTTTGTAATAATTTACTACGTATTAGTTATCATCATCTCTATTCAAATAAGCCTTTTGGTTTGTTTGTTTGTATGAGACAAGAACTCACTATGCAGTGCAGGCTGGCCTACACTTGCAGATGTAAGCCAGACTGGCCTCAACCTCTTGGCAGTCCTCTTTCCTCAGCTGCCTAAATGCCGGGATCACAGGCATGTGGTACCACATCTAGCCGTCTTGGTTTTGATTATAAACAGGACACCTTTTCCAAAAATGAAGGGTGTTATTGGCAATTATAAATGAAAGTATACCCAATGAATGTGAGTTTGTATTAAGATTTATAAGTTAATCAAGTTATATAGCACAAGGGAATGAAGTATATGATTATGGAAAACTGGGTTATTAAACAACCCTAAATTATTGCAGGCTGATCAGACCTGCAATCTCCTAAGTGAGTGGAGGAAGGAGACTTAAATAAATGATGAGATAAGGGAATATGATTTTAGGGCTCTGGGATGGACTAACTCTTGCAGCTTCAAAATTCTCTGAGTTAGCCCAAGACTTCTCTGGGCAGCCTGTTTTTATTTTGGTTTTGAAGCAAAGGAAGAGGAGACTCAAGAAAGGGTGGGAATCTCGCAGGACCTTGGGAGACTTTCCCAAGTAGTAAAGGATGTCAATCCCAAGAACGACCTTACCTTTGGGTTGGTGTATATTGGAGGAGTGTGGGGCCTGCAGCTGCAGTCTCCTGTGGCTAACTGGTTGGAGCCAGACGCCCTCAGCTGGGGTTTTATCTTGTCAGAAAGTTGCCTGAGTTTCAGACCACTCACAAGCAAACTTGGAAAGCCAATTGGTTAATATTAAATCCTGCTCAGAGCCACTTTGTAGTGGTCCCCAACATATGGTAAAACATTAAATGCATATAATCTCTAGGAGAAAAATGTGAGTTTCTTATATCAATATTTTTGTAGTTCATACATGACATTTTATCACATAATGTCTTACGTAGACTCAGTAAGCATAAATATGATCTCTGTAAGTTATTTTCTACTTAAAGTAGGTAGGTGCAAACATAACATCTTCCAAAATTTTGTTTGAAATATTTTAAGCCTATTACTCTTGATGATAGGGGGTTTTCACAAACTGAGTAGGTTATGCCATTACTTTATATAATCATTGATGAATTGTTTAGTAAATCTTTAAAAAACACAAATGTCTATACCAACTTATTTTACTAGTTTTTTTTTAACTAAGGTGCAATAAGTTCTTTAATTACTTGGTAACAGAAAAATATATGAGATGTTTATATATTAAAATTATTAATATGAAAAATAATTCAGCATGTAGGAATTGGGTTGTATTATTAACAAATAATGTGAATTGCTACATCGAGATGAGAAAAACAGGTTTTACATAATTCCTTATGTACAAAGTATTCATTTGGTATTTTAGAAAAATCATAGATATGCATCTTAACTGTTAAAAATGTGAACTGTCAGTAGTACTGGATAACCAGGTGCAATTCACAGTAAGGTTTTTAATTAAGATATCTGTCGAATTAAAATGCAAATTAGGGCTCATTTACAAATAAATGATAATGCTCTTCAGAATTCTAAGGAAATTCATACTTAGATGAGAGAACAAATTCTGGTAAAGCTGTTTACTTGAGAATTTTTCTGCCAAATTAGAAAGAAAGACTAAAATTTCTCTAGTGCGTGTAACACCCATCCTTTTCTGTAGTTCATCCAGGATCTGTGTTATAAATGGTTCTCGTAAATGTCAGCCAGAATTCTCCACATTACGGAGAATGTTCAAGGGTATCCTGTGGGGGAAGGAGCATTTAGTTTTAATGAGTTAATCTCTCTTTCTGTTTGCTGTGCTTCAGCTTCTCTCTTTGGAGTCCTAATGGTTGTGGCTGGAATGGTCTCACTTGGCATATTGCAGAGATGGATTGCTATTTGCTCGCAGGAAAAGTTCTGTAACTGACTAATTATGCAGCTCATTGCAATATGTTCCTCATTTCAGCAGCCTCAAATTTGTATCCAGATTTTCTGCGCATGTGTGTGTGTGCACGTGTCTCCCATATAATTTTGTTGTGTTATTACTGTGAGAAAAGTGCTGATTCATGCATTTATGAAAATATTCACAGATCAAAAAGTATATGGAAATATATTAGTAAAAAGAACTCATTTCATTAGTATATCATTCATTAACAAATCTCATTTATTGTTAGAAGTGTTATGAACAATATGAGTTGAGTATTTTTAATGTACATTGACTTTTAAAGAAAGAACGCAATGGGATAGGTTATTTATAATTAGGAATCTTATGCAAGCTCTTATTTATGATTCAATCTATAATTTTATATTGGTTGAGATTTTTAAAGATAATATTAAAAGGCAGCCTGGAAATAATATCTTCAATATAGAGAATTCAGAATAATTTGCAAAGAAAGAAAGAGAAAGAAAGAAAGAAAGAAAGAAAGAAAGAAAGAAAGAAAGCTAATTCATGTTTCCACAAAATAAGTCCAGTTAAACCACCCAAACTGTATGCTCTGTTTAATAAAATTACCTTCATTCAATTAATTCCCTATCTAATGAGGACACAGACATAAATGGAAATATTACATTGGCAGAATAACGTCAGTATAGGTAGGAAAAGTGTTTCTTGTCTTGTTCCCGCCCTCTATTTCCTGCAATCTTCTTTCAAACTCACACTCAGGCCATTTTCTTGCCTTCATTCCAACAGATCGACAGCAACTTCAGGGATAGTTAACTGCTGGTAAGGGTGGATTTTTTTCTTTAGGGAACAAAGCTGGGAGAATCCCTTGAGCTCAGTCACAAGTTCCTCAGGAGCCAAAGGAACATCGCTAGATGCTGTCTCAAAACATAACAAAAACCAGAATATACCCAAACAAAGTATGATAAAGACCATCTTTCTGGTTATCTAGAATCATTTCTTTATAGAAATCATTTAAATTTCTAGCATTTTCTCATACACATTAGCCATTTGGTTTATGATTTTAGTGTTCTAATTTCACCAAATCACATGATTGAATCCTAAATGTATAGAATGTGCCAATCCCAATCACAGTGCGGCTGGGTCTATCGTAGTACTGTGATTTTCAAGTACTCCTACCTGTCTTTCCATTCTTTACTTGCAGAGTTCTAAAATTCATGGACATAAGCTTGCTAATAAACTAAGGCAGACAGAATTATAGTACTAAATGCCTAAAAATGCAGACAATGACCAAGTACATCAAAATATAACAAAGAGAACCCCAAACCAGGATCACGGCCATTGGAAAACTTCATCGCATTTTCATTGTAATACTGAATAACTGAGGTGTAATAGACAGTAGTATCTCAGATAAATTTTCCAATCAAAACAGTTTGATATAAAAATCTACCTAGAAAAATCCCGTCCTGTACCTCCACACAGCTATTTGATTATTTTAAAAAAATTTAAAAACAAATATTCACCTAAACTATTAATTTCTCAGGCACTATTTTTGATCATTGTTTCCACTGTTCTGAAACTTTGGCTCAACTGACTGGACAGTTTAGTATGTATTTTTAAAAGTAGCCCAGTGAACGTACTTTTGGATAGGCTAAAAGCTAAAATACAAAGTCTTACATATTTTCTAATGCCTTCATCAAAATTCTAGACTCACAGAATTATTCTTTTTTATCCTTATGAATTTCTGCAGTTTAATTCAACCTCAGAAATTCCAAAGCAAAAACATTTATATTAATTAAAATTCAGTCACAATACACCAGCTTAATTGTGACCAAAATGCTCCTGAGAAAATTATAGTAGATTATTTCAAGTCTGAGCATTTCAAGGACCTCTTTGTTCTGCCAAGATAAAGCTATTTAAGATTTCTCGTCCTTTCATAATTTTTTGACAATAAGTTTTACTTTCTAGTCACTTTTATAAATGAGTAACTGGAATAGCACTCGAGTTCTCTGAAGAACTGAGTAATGATGAGCAAATTGCTTTGATTTATGTACTATCATGGAGATGATAAAACAGAGTCACATGATAGTGACAAACATACTGGCAGGACCCTCTTACCCTCACAGAAATATTACAGGCAGGAGTTTTACAGTTTTATTGTCAGCTTAAATCCTCATTGAAATATTTTTATAGTATTTAATATTTAAAAATTGGCATGCACAACTTTATTTCAGATTTAAACTAACAATAAGGAAATCCTAAAGTTAAAATCATATTTTAAGCTTTATTTTCCAATCTGTGACCTTCCAAGTCAGAGTGTGAAAACCTGAATGATATAAAATCATGATGTATATTTATATTAAGTGCCTCAGAGTATCTCAGCTCTAATAATAAATATGGATGTTAGCAGTTTTATACATAATAAAGAGAAGCTTATTCGTCACAGTTCTGGTATAGTTTCCTCTGAGTATGAAGCTTTCCGCTTGGTGAGGCAGAAGTCCCAGCCCTTTAAGTCATTCAGCTTTCTCATCCCCTAAACTGAGGGCCTTCTGAGTGTAGGACTCTTCCTGGAATAAGACAGAGGCAGCTCATGGAGGGAAATGTTTTTCACCCATTGAACTCAAAGCACCATCAAATGGCTGTCTCTAAATGCAGAGAAATGTAAAATAGCCATGTATTAAACGTGGGGATGTGTATGCAGTGAGCTTATAGAAGTCCAGAAGTCCCAGCTGCACTCAGTTTCAACTAGCTTAAAAAAAATCTTAATTTACTACATTGCAGATAGCTTAATTTATATCAGTAAGCTAAATTGATATATGAATTCCCCCCATTGCTGAAATATTGAGATATTCTAACTGAAAAAGAGGAGAGAGGATGCTAAAGACATCTCTTAAAATCACACCAAAATCATAAAAATAAAATCTAAGGATGGGTGTCTGT
Organism: Dinomys branickii; assembly: GCA_004027595.1. Classification (NCBI taxonomy): domain Eukaryota; kingdom Metazoa; phylum Chordata; class Mammalia; order Rodentia; family Dinomyidae; genus Dinomys; species Dinomys branickii. Next base: position 10,706 of record PVLD010006440.1, on the reverse strand, counting down.
AAATACTAATGAATGGTATCTACAGCGTTTAGTTACAGTGGGTGAAAGAAAAATGATTCTGTGGGCACCTTTAATATAATTCAGGTTTTGACCTCAGTAAGATGACAGTGTTTATTGCTTCAGTTAACATTCCTTAAATAGGTAGCAACATGGTACATTTTCTAAAAACATAAGAAATTTTATATGGATGATAGAAGATTAATACAACAATTCAACACTGTGAGTAAATGTAATGTCATCTCAGAGGAATACTAAATGATTCTCTGTTTCTCTTCAAGGTACTAAATAATTGGATTAGTTGTAGTATTTTAAAGCAAAATTATGAAATTAAAGAAATTGTACCTATTAAGTCATGTAAACATTTGCATTTTCTTTACCTTTATTTTCTTCCTTTTTCTTTTTACAATATATATATATATATATATATATTTTTTTTTTACAATATAGAAATATTATATTCACTTCCTGGCTTCCTCTTTGATATTTACTATAATTTCTAGTCCAATATTTTCAATGATATTCCATAAACGTTTATCTTTATCATCTACCTATGACTTGAAATTAACAAGCAAAATCATACTTCCCAACAGTTTCTTCCCTTGAATAATGAGTATGCATTTTATCCCAGTCATCTCTATTTGATATTTTGTATTAAATTTAAATATATCTGATTACATTACTTCAAACATCTACGTGCTGATTGAAGCCTGAAAATTTCAATTACCTGCATTGAACTTGCCTCTGTATTTTTCTACTTTTTTACCTGTGTAGCAGCTGTCACATTACTTAAGTACACAGATAAAATCATTTCGTATTTCTCTGCAGCAGTAATAGATGGACAAATTGAAAATTACTATCATCCATATATTTCTCATAGTTGACATTTTAAATGCATAACTTAGAGAACTAAAACTGAAAATAGCTATTCTTCAAATCTGGAATTCATATAAAAGTTGAAATGCTCATACTAAATTAAGTACCACCATTCAGAACAGAAGGTGCATTATGCTAATGTTCTCAGTTTGTCCCTCAAATCTGTATCACTCTGCACAGAGCAACATTTACCTTTTATTTATCCATTGATTTGAAAGACAATTTTCCTTTTATTTCCATTTTAGTTTCACCAAAAGTAAGCACTACTGTGAGATGGGATATTACAGTGAAATAAGGTCAAAAGATTTATTCTCTAATCTTGTCCCTACAAGTCCAGAGTTAGTGATGTTTGCATCCTGTTATAAGCAGCCGCAATTACAGATGACAGGTCAGTAGACCTCTTCTACACACAGAGCTTTCTCTCGATCCCAATCACAGGTTCATACCTTGGCATGTTTATCCTACACATTTTGGTAATTTTTTACTCTGCTTACACAACCTTACATTACATTTCATTAAGTTTTCCTTGATTACTCTCTCAATGTAGAACCCCTTTCTAGTGCACAGCTGATTTATTCAATAATTGATACTAGAATACCTGATGAAACAATCCACTAAAGAGATAGTTCAGGATTAAGATTTTCATGGGTTTGAAGAAGGTAAGCTAACTAAAATTAATATAGGTGATTGTGGAAACTTGTAGGACCGCAAATTATAAAGAAACATTTTTATCAATAGAAAGAAACAAAGATATCAGAAAATGTGTTTCACAAATACGTTCAAGTTTATGTTATCAGTCAGCTATTGCTGTCTACTTAGCACAAAGGTAGTTGCTTACACCCACTCTCATTCATTATTATCACAGTGTTGTACCAATAATCATAAGCATCATTCTGCTTATCACGGGCCAAGAAAGCTATTTTTTCCTGGGCTTATAGACATAACTGAAGTCAACTGGTAGATTAGCAAGACAATGCATGGTAGAGTTGATTCATTTTATGTTATTCCTTCTTTATTATTTTTTCTTGACTGTTTCTAAAAGTTCTTTGCTATGTCTTCAGTTTATTTGCAACTTTCATCTATTTTTCCGATGTATCTTGTAACATAGCTGAGACTACATCTTGTGCTTCAGTAGTTTGTTCTTATCATCTTAAATTTATTTTTTACAAATATTGATATATAATATCTAATTTTTAGGGTTTCTTTCATATTTATAATATATTATTTACTTTTAATCAATTAGACTTAAAATTACAATTCACTTACCTCGAATTTGGCAGTTTATCCCCACACTGGGAGCTATCAGTATGTTCAAAATCAGTAATTTTGTTGTTGTTTTATTTAAGAAAATAAAAGAACAAAAACGTATTAATAAATAGAGACATCCCTTTAAAATAGTACAAGAACAATACAAGCAATACTGCATTATAGACAAGGTGACAGGAAATTAACAATAGCTGATGTATTACATACTGAGAACTCCAAAGTGGTTACTCATGAAAACAAATATAGACATGAAAGATGGATCAAAGCGTGAAATATTAACTGTTCCTTCCATTAAAGTCATGTAAGTCAGCAGTAGAACTATGTTAGCTATACTGTGTATACACATATACATAGTTTTCCCCTTTCTTTTCTCTTTTCCCTCATTCCCTTTGCTTTTCACTTCTGAGCAGCTTCCTTTCCTTTCAGAGTGTCTATCAGAACTCCTCATTTTTATGCACTCTTTCCAGCTCTTACACTAGTGAGACAGTACCATGCTGACGAATGCAGGTCAAAAACAACCATTTTGATTGGTGGTTGTTCTAATGGTAGATTTTTGTGGAAACCAATTCACTTTTCCTTTTTACGATAAATTTTCTCTGTGAACAATAACAGACTGGAATGTGCTAAGGTGAGGATCCTGGATTACTTGTTTATCGGCTTTTCTGTTCTGCTGATATAATGACATTCAGCTCCTTAATAAGTGATACTACAAACAGGACAGAGAGTTCAGCATGTTGCTCCTTCAGTGAAATGTTCTGCTTACTATAGGTGTGCGGACCTCAACAACACAATCATTTTTCTCCTTCTGGTTCTTTTCCCTAGATATACTTGCATGCCATCTTCCTTTCTTTCCCAGTAAATTTTACTCATTCTCAGCATTTTAAATGTAGAGTTTAAAAGTCTCCCCAGAAATATTTGTATGTACCGTAAATATTAGAATATGCTATGCATTCTTTTTACAATATTCTAAATATGGGCTTCACATGGATGTTAATTTCAAGTGTTAGCTTTCCCAGTTACTTGTGATTTCAATTTTACGATTTTCTATGTTTATTTTCTTACTACAGGATGTGTGATGCTGTTGGATCTAAGGCCACCAACAATATCTTACATATAGGAATAAGTTCAAGCCAGTAATATATGACCTCTGGTAAATACTGTACTAAACTGATTCATATAACTGAAACAAGGGGCAAATAAAAACAGTAAAATTTCTCCTACTAATTAAAAAACATAACCTAGAATTTTAGAGAATTTAATAATTTTACTTTAGTCATTCAGGGCAACAAAGATTTGAGGGTCAATTATTCACAAAATTATGCATTATCTGAGAATAATGAACACCAACACGAAAAACAAAACAAAAAATCTCCAATTCAATAGTTTACTTTTCATGATTCATTTACTTACTAACTGATACACAGAAGTGAGTATTTTGTCCAGGTCATTTTTTTAAATTATATGAGGCATAGGACAGGTTACGATTCATTGATTTTCAATTATTATAAAGCAAAAATTTAATTAACCTGCAAGTCAGTAAAATTACATAGTTTTTAAATATATATTTCCTTTGTTAAAAGGATTATACAGTTCAATTTATGTATATGAGCACTCTTTTCCTTTTGTTCTTCCTTTCTCTCAATTAATTTTTGTTTTTATCGTGTTTACATCTCTTCTTTTGAGGACAGAAAAATACATTATTTCACAAATAGGAACAATGGTTTTGCATCAGTATGAGAGTTAAAACCATTGTCATAATCTGTTCTATACACATCCGTATAAAATACAGAAGAAACTGAACTCAGGGAATGTAAACATACCTGGAATACATAAACTATTGCACATGACTATTACCCAGTTATACTGATTGTGAGCTTAACTCTCGCCTCAGGGAGCTTGTTCAGGTTCATGATTTTGAGAAGCTTGTTTTAGGCGTCTGAGACTCAGAGATCCACCAAGGCCTGTAGAATTTGGCATCACTCCCTTTATTCTTGTCTGAAACAGATAGAATGGAGAATAAAAATACGAAATTAGTAATGGAAAATTTCTTATAATATTTGAAACAATATTCTACAATGCCTTTTACTAAATTACATAAAAGTTTATGTTCAGTAACAATGGAATTTAAGCAACTGTTCCAGAAGGCATTTATTCATTTATATTTTAATTTAGAGCATCGTACTTAACAAACCTGAACTGAGTGAAAGTCCCTGAGCCAGAGTAAAAGAATGTGAATGTGTCCTGGTGGGAATGATTATCGGAGTGTGACTGGCATTCAGGAAAAAAATTTCTTTTCCATTTAGCAGAGAGTGAGAGGAAAAAAAAAAAAAAAAAAAAAAACAGAACTCATAAATAAAACATATTGTGGTGTGCCAGTGTTTGGTCACTTTGAGTGTTTTCTCCATCAAAGTTCTATTGTTTCATGAAAATTTTTTATTTTAAAGTGAACATGATTAAACAACGTAGTAGAATAAGAATCAAATGTTCCAAGAATGTATTCATTAAAAACACCACTACAGAAAATTTTGATTGAGTGGCAAAGAAACAAAACGATTATGAAACGATTACGGAGGCGGTACTTTCAGCAAGATGACAGCAGTTTCTACCACTTGTCTTCACACTAAGCATCAGCGTCTGTAAACATCCATGCAGAGCGGACAGGCCTGTGTGAAGTACAGAAATAACAAAACCGGAATGAAGAGGATACAGAAGACATTTCCATACTGACTGCATCATCTCTTCCCCAAGTAAAGGCAGCGAGCAGCAGACAGGCACGTGTGGGAAAGAGCGAGATCAGACAGCTTCCCCGGAGACTCCCGATTGCTGCCCGCCTTAGTGAGCAGGGCGCCTACGGGCAAGGCTGGCACTCAAGGACGTACACACTTCCATCTTTAGTCCACAGACCCTGAAATATGAAATAAATTCAAATATTCACACACGCACACACAAAGATGGTCCCTGATTTATGATGATTTTCCTTAAATATTTTTAACTTAAAATGATATGCATTTAGAAGAAATAGGACTTTGAAGTTGGATCTTTTTCTGGGCTAGCAAATGTACACTACCGTATTCTCTCCAAATGCAGAACGGCAGCAGTGAGTTGTAGCTCCCAGCCGGCGAGGACATACCCGAAACAAGCCAACACTGGATGATGAACTCAGGTGCACAACTACGCTGCTGAGGAAGTTAGAGGCATTAAATGCACTTGGAACTAGAGTATTTTCAGTTTACGATGGCTTCATCAAGATACATGCGTACTGTATGGTGAGACGCAGACATACACATGCAAAGGAAATAGTGTTAAATCTTTTCAAGAGAAGGAAATGCTGAGATTCACAACAACATAATGCTTTAATTCTGAAATGTTTTGTATTAAAGTTGTTCATTTTCTACAGAATTGAAAGGGAAATCAATGTTTCCCCTTTTTCTTCTCTTCTTTCCAATCTCTCCTTTCCTCCTTCTTTCCTTTGCTATTTTTTCAATTTATCAATATATTATTTTCTTTTTTGTTTTCCTGTAGTTGATTCTTATTATGACCCACTCATTCCATGGAGTCATAGCTTTGGTTAGAGGGCATATTTCCAGACATGTGTCTTGAGCAAGTTTAGTGTTTTGTTTCCTGAGCCCCGAGTGGCCCATTGTACATAATATTCTGCGATCTTGTTGTCCTTGCCTACTCTTGCTGTAGCCTTGGCTAAATTTAGCACTGTGTAATCATGTCACCTTTTTATTAAGGATTATATTTTCCTCATACACAATGCTTAATTAGTATAGTTAAATTTGTTATATAGTCCATCAATTTTTTCAGAATTTTTAAAGGACTGTAAATATTTTCATTTAAATAAAATGACTTTATTTTCCATACACATATAATATGTATGTATATATTATTCCACATGCTGAAAAAGTAGTATTTTTGAAACTGTAGAATATAATTCAAAATTGGGGCTCTTTAAATTGTATCACCTGAATAATCATCTAATCATTTCATCTCTTCTACTTCATGTTCTCATTCTTCTTTCATTTAAATGTGTACAATATTGTGCTATAGAAAAAACATTCCATTGCCGTTTTAATGCAGTTAAGCTAGCATTCGTTTAGGACTCTTTTTCATGAACTGTTAATATAAAGAACAATATGTTCATGCTAAACCAACAGAAGAGGTCAGAGGTAATCATCTTTATCCAAGATAACTGTAAGTAAAATTTAACTGAAAGATGTGCTGATGTCACATGTAAGCGAAAATAAAATAAACAGCATTTTTTACTGTCTTCTCATAGTTGATCCAGTAATTATTTTCACAGACAAAAGCTGGTTTGATGGAAATTCTGAAAGTAATGTATCATATGGGCATTTTCTCAGGGTCATTGCCACTGATAATGAACAATATCTTCAGCCATGAAATTGAAGCTGGTTTGAATGCATAGTGGTATTTTAAAACTGAGATCTTCCTTTATCAGACTATCATAGGCTTGATAGTGTTTTGTAAACGAGTTTGTAAACTTCCTCTGTTAAAGGTACATGTCCTTAGAAATCAAAGTCAGAACACACAAACACACACACACACACACACACAAACATAACCTCTATATAACAGTAAATTTTTTAGCATGTTCCTTTGACTACCAAATATAATTTTGAATATGGAGTTTTTGGCAGGAACTCAAGCACATTTACCTCAAGACTGTCCCTATTGGCCAATAAGATATCTATTATTTCTAATCCAAATATGAAGATGAAAAAACCTTCTTGCTAGTCTTTGAGATAAATTGATATTTCACTCCCCAGTCAATAATATGATAAGGTTTATTTATAAACATAGCTTCAAGCATGTTCAAATTCAGTACCAAGCAGTTTTATACTTGTATAAATGTTTAAAATTTTCTAAATGCATCCTTAGAGTTATGCATAATAGATCGTGGGAAATATTTTAATAGAATTATTGTTTATTATTTGTCACTTGATATTTTGATTTTTGAGTCATGCCGGAATATTATTTTGATTTCTGATTTATGTATGGTTGTGAACGTCTGTCTAAAAGACTTGTCAAATCAAATTTTTTAAAAATACCACATAATAATTTAATGACTTAGATTGGCGCACTGCTAGTAGCTTTATAACTTTAAATTGATATTTCCAATATAAGACCACCAACTTGAAAAATATATAGAGATATTTAATTGCTAGGAGAAACCTGGAAAATTTCTTTCTGTTTTTTGTTACAATACATTGCTTTAGAGTAACCGAACATCTGTGAAACTTAAGTAAAATGGAAGTTATTAAAATTAATTTCTCCCCTGGAGAATTCATACACTGCGATATCCTCATAGTGTGGGCTCCTTTCATTCTTTGCAGGTATTGGTGTTGTTTGATTTTTCTTCTAACTTTTGGTGACTGATCTTTCTTGGTGATTTCATGCTGAAAACTTTTTCTTCCAATTTGTTGAAATGTAAACATCGAGAAGTAACAAGTCATTTTAATTGCAGGAGATATTTATCAAGTGAATTTTAGAAGAAAAAGAACAACAACATCAACAAAAACAGATTTTAATGAATAAGTTTATTTTAACAAATAGGTTATGTACTGGTTAAAATATTTGCCCCCCCCCTTTTCTTATAGTTAAGGTTGTAAGAACTGCAGTATATTTTTCTCCATTTCAGTCAAAACGATGTTAGGCATTTGATTGTGAAATCTTGATTGAGATCCAAATGAACAACAATAAATGAATAGTCAACATTCACTGCTTTATGCAGCAACATGAAAGCTTCGGATACACTAGGTCTCCCTGGTGTCTGATATTAGGAGGTAACAGATGTGTTGTGTACACAGCCTTCTGGTGTGTAAGAATTTTGATGAAGAGCAATTGAATAAAAATGAAAACAAATCTTCCTCAGTGGATTCTTAAAACAAAAAAGAAGTAGCTTGTGTTTTCCTTTTCTTTCAGCCCAGGTAAATTGTCATGTGTCAACAGTGTTTATATTCATTATATTTCACCTAATAGGAGTGGAGCGCAGCCACTCGTCCTTGCCTTCCTGTTTGGATCAGTGTCTTCTTTTGGGGGAATATGTGGCCGAGAATGTCTCGTGTGCTTTGCTGCTTACTTTATTATCTAGAAGTGTTCTTTTTACTAAGAAATATTTTGAATTATTCAACATGTATAGAATCAAAGCCATTTCCTCCATGATTGGAGCTAACTAGCAGATGACTTTTTTTGAGTTTTTAAGGCACTAAAAATAATTTTGCCTCTCCAATAATTTAAAAGCAGTAAAGATGGCCAAGAAGAACAAAAATATATTTCTAATATTCATATTATTTTGAAATCAAGACTCATAAAACTATGTTATTAAATCATAATTTTAAGGAGAGAAATAACCTTTGCTATGTTCTAGTACTGAAGAATATATAGAGAGCATTTTCCCTGAATTTGAAAAATTTAGTAATTATAAACTGAAAAAGATGTCTACTTGTTGCATTTAGTATTTTTCTAATATTTGAAAAATATGAATAATATCCTTTCCAAAGTCTATATGATAGATATGTGCAAAATAAATAATTTCTAAGTATAAATTGATTTAGAAATAAAACTCAGGGGCTTCATCCAAGAATGTATGAGCATTTTATAAACTTTTTAACATGATCAGGATTAAAGTAATTGATACACCTTGAAAATCCTTTTCAGTTGATGACTACCTGCACTTTAGTGTATGAGCTAATTCATTTGCAACTTGCTAATAAGGTATTTTAGTAAGTGAAATTAAAATTGTCAATGAAGTAGTTGCTGAATGGCCAGCATGAGGACTAACAGTTGTCCTTGGTTGGAAAACTGCAAGGTGTGTGACACATGCAGCCAATCTAGTGACTTCCTGCTTCATAAAGTGGCTGCCTGGAAATTGCAGCAATAGCTGTTGTCATTTTTATATTATAGCATAAATATCTTAGGATTAATTTTTTACTTCAGATTTTTAAATAATAGAGTTAATTTTTGTTTCATGTTAAATACATTGCTAACTCATATATCATGTTTCAAGGAAAAATATAATTTTGCTGTGAATAATGTAGTTTTATATGAAATAAGTATATTGTATTTCTCCTATTTCCAAATATTTTAGCTTTTAATTTTATTTGATGCATAAACTATTAATCATTATTTTTATTCCCAAGGTACTGCCACATGTTTTTAATTTTACTTATGTAATAGAAATACACTTTAGTAATTAGTCTCATTTTATCCTACAAGTATTTTATTTAAAAGTCATGGCCCAGACCATGCCACTTAAGCCTCTTTGAACTGAATCATTCAAAGGTTATTCAAACTTTTAAGTAACTCAAAGGCAATAGCATAATGAATCATCTTATTATCTTCAAAGGCTTTAAATCCAATACAGTTTTAAAATTTGTGGTCTGATATGAGCAAGACTGCACCTAGATGTCCTTACAATCACATATTTTAATGGGATGAGGTAGGAGAATACATGGCTTAGAGGCTGACTTTAGAAGGGCACTCCAAAAACCCTTAAAAATCTGCACATTTATAACAATTATTTATTTATGAATTGCTAACTATATTCTTTGGTTAACTTTCCACTAATTGAATATCTGTTTTGCAGTAGATTTAGAGCTAGTAATACTGCATTGTATGTCTCACTGATCTCCCTTATAAATATTAAAGTAAATGAACTCTTTCCAGTTTGTTAACATAAATAATTTATCTCTGGAGCCTGGAAACTTACTGGAAATTCGGTACATTTTAAGTAGGGCATTTCTGTCCTTAAATACCCAGGCAAGTGATGCTGATAGAACAACCGAGGCTTAAAAAATAACTTCACAGTAAGTAGTCTAATATTAATAAATGATAATTTGATAAATATTTAGTCATATATTTCTACCTTTATTACAATTTAACCTGTATATACAATTCCAAAGTCAAGATTGGATGCAGTAGTAATTTACAGAATCCAAGTAACTTTAATTGTAAATATGCATTTTATATATATATAATATATATATATAATAGAGCATGGAATAAGTTATATGTTTTAAAACAATGAAAGACTAGCTGAAAGAATATACTTTAAATATAATGTATTAATTTTTAGGATTAATTTTATAATTGGAGTTATTTCCTATCAAACATTCAAGACAGTGGAAGACATATTTGAGTAAACTATGGTTGAGTAACTATCTATTATAAGGTGAACTATAAAATAAAAAGATACAAATAATACATTTCCTATTATGGCAGTCAGCTCTTCAAACAAGGGCTGACAACATAGTAAAGTTCGTATTATACTCCTTATTCAAAAACATAATCTTTCTTTTTTTTTATTTTATTTTATTTTTTTAATATTTTTTATTTTAGAAACATAAAAGTACAAAAACATATTGACAAACAGATACCCATTATCATAGAAAATAGTACAATCACAACTAATCTATAGACAAGGTGATATGGTCTCAACAGTAGTTGTTGCTTTATCCATTGATATCTTCGAATTGTAGATGTATGGACCCATACACAGACATGTAAATTTAGTCAGACTGTTGATCCTCTCAACAACAGAAAAA
>PVLD010006439.1:0-100688 GCA_004027595.1 Dinomys branickii | reverse complement strand
CTGTGGAGAGCCGTTTGGAGATTTCTCCGCAAACTAGGTCTAGAGGTTCCATTCAAACCAGCTATTCCTCTTCTGGGTATTTTCCCAGAAGATCTGAAAACATCATATCACTCTGATATATGTGCACCCATGTTTATAGCAGCACAATTTGTAATAGCTAAAATGTGGAAGCAACCCAAGTGCCCATCCACAAAAGACTAGATTAAAAAATTGTGGCATTTTTATACAATGGAATATTATTCAGCTATAAAGAAAGACAGTTTTGGGGACTTTGTAGGCAAGTGGTCAAAACTGGAGTCCATACTCATAAGTGAAATAAATCAGCGGTACATGTGCAGGCAACGTATTGTATCACTGGTTTAAGAACCTGAGGGTGGGAATATAAACTAAGAGACATGAACGAAATCTGTTCAAAAACAAAGAACAGATGGGACGAGGGAAAGGAGAAAAGAAAGAGGCAAAAATGTATGTATGTATATATGTATATACATATGTGCCGGAGGGCTAACATGGTTCTACTATTGTATTATATCACTTAATGCTAAGGAATAATTGATGACGGGTTATTCGATCAATCTTGTATGTCTGTATGTGTTATCCTGAACACACACTTTGAAGATATCAATATGCAAAGCAGCAACTGTCGTTGGTTTTTTTTTTTTGGTTTTTTGTTTTTTGTGTTTTTCTTTTGTTGAGATGATTAATTATCTGAGCAATTTCACATGTCTGTGTCTGTGTTCATGTATATACACTTCGAAGATATCAATAGGTAAAGCAACAACCATTGTTGAGTCCATGTCACCTTGTCTGTAAATCAGTTTTGATTGTACTATTTCTTATGCTAATTTGTGTGTTTGTTAATATGTTTTTGTGCTTTTATTTTTTTAAATTAAAAAAAAAAAAAAAAGAGGCTGAAGCAGGAGGACCCTGAGTTCAAGGATAGCATGGACAATGTACTCAGACTCTGTCTAATGTTTTTAAAAGGCATAAAACTAAGAAGAGAAAAAGTTACATTGTTCTGGTTTTCAGACTGCATAATCTTAAAAATAGGAAACTAAAAATCTTTTAGAATTAATAAACTACAAGAGTTACAGGAATCAAAATCAACAAAAACAGGTCTGGCATTTCTAAACACTAACACTCTCTAAAATAAAAATCAGAAAGATAATATTCACAGCTAGAGATCATATTCGTAAGTGAAATAAACAAGACCTCCATGTATAAGCAACATATTGTCTCACTAGTGTAAGAACCTGAAAGAGTGAATAAAATTTAGGAGGTAGGACAGACATTGTGAGATGAAAGGAACATGCTCAAAAGTAAAGAGGAACTGGGGTGAGAGAAAAGAGAAAGGGAAATTATGTATGTATAGAGGGAAGTTATGCATGTATATACATACACAATGGATAGCTAACATAGCCATCTGAAAGGAATGGTTAATGATTAATTATTTGATCAATCCTGCATGTCTCTACTTCTTCTCCTGAGAACCTACTTTGAAGATATTAATATATAATAAAACAACCATTGATAATTTCCTACTACTTTGTCCGTAACCCTGTATTCCTTGTATTGTTCTATGCTATTTTGTAAATGGATGTCTGTCTGTTAATGTTTTCCTTCTTTTATTTTTAAAATAAACTTTAAAAAGAAAGAAAATACTGTTTATAATAGTTACAAAACATTGAGTATTTAGGAATAAACTTAAGGAGGTAAAAATCTGCATACTTAAAACTATAAAACACTGATGAAAGACACTGGATGAGTCACAAACAAATCCATGAACTTAGTGAACTGACTCTCAACATGTCAAGAACTCAAAAATGGAAAAGACAGTATCTACAATAAATAGTGCTGAGAAAACTGGATATCCACATGCAGAAGAATGAAGTTAGGACTCTTTCTCATGCCAAAAAGAAAAATTAACAAAAAATGGACTAAAGACCTAATTGCAAGATCTAAAATGGTAAAATTACAAAAGGAAAATGAGAAATATCCTATAACATTGCTTTGCATAAAACTTTTGCATTAAGATCCCAAAAGCACAGGTGACAAAAGCAAAACACAAACAAGACTAAATAAAACTAAAAAGCTCCTATACCACAAAGGAAACAATACAAAGACAACCTGCAGAAGAGGGAAAATATTTCACATTATGGAACTGACAGTTAATGTACTGAATATATAAGGAATTTAAACAGAAAAAAAAAAAAGATAGTAATAATCTGACTTAAATGGGCAAAAAGCCTAAACAGACATTTCTCAAAAGAAAACATAAAAAGAGTCAACTGGTAACATAAAAAATTGCTCAACATTACTAATTTTTAAGACAATACAAAGTAAATCAAAAATGAAACATCACCTTACCCTAATTAGAATTACCAAGAAGACAAAATAATAGCAAATCTTGACATGGTATGGACAAAGGGGAACTTGTCCATTGTTGGGAATATAAGTTAGTATAACAATTATCAAAAACAATTTGGAGCTTCTTCAAAAAATTAAAAAACGTATGTACCATATGGTCGGAAAAATTCCTTGGGTATATACCCGAGGGAAATGAAGTTAGGATATTGAAGAGATACCTGCATTCCCCTATTTAGGGCAGCACTATCAGCAACAGCTAAGATACAGTCTCAACCTAAATGTCTATCAACATATGAACAGGTAAAGAAAAAATATAAATTTACATTAAAATATATGTAATAGACTATTATTCATCCATAAAAAGGAATAAAATCCTGTCATTTGTAGCAACATGGATGCACTGGAGGACATTATGTTAAGTGAAAAAGTTAGGCACAAAAAGACCATTTATCTCATTTGTTCACAGAATATAAAATAGTCAGTCCCAGAAGTAGAGAGTAGAAGAGTGGTTACAAGAACCTGAGAAAATACAGAGATTAGGCAAATACGTGGTAAATGATCAAAGATTACTAAGATAGGAAGAATAAATTCTAGTGTTGTGTTGGACAGCCGGATGGCTATGGTTAACAGTATTATATTGAATAGTTCAAAACAGCTACAGAAATGACTCTGGATATTTTAACCAAAAAGAAATAAATGTATGAAGCAGTAAGATTACTCTGATTTGATTATTACAAAATATATACACATATTGAAACATCACACTGTATCCAATAAGTGTTCAATTATTATATGTGAATTAAAATAGCTTTAAAGACACTAATGGCAGTATAATTAACACTTTCTGTAAGGCATATTAGCATTCAAACACTATATACCAAATTAGGATGCTTTGACACTGAATACTTGAGTTGGAGGAAAATGGAAGGTCTTAGACACCTCCTTGAATCAAGTTCCCTCTGACCTTCCTTATCTGTTCTGTACCTCAAGCACAGGGAGAGGTGTTTCTCTAAAATTCTCTTATATACCTAAAGACTAGATCTGCCTCCCAAGATCACACAACCTTGCCTTTCACTCCCTCCTTCAGATTCCATTATGCAGGAGAGGCTGAAATCATCATAGGAAGGAAGAGTAGGGAGTGTTACCACACTGAACAGGCTGTCATAAGCTACCAGCTATTCTTTGGTCAATTCAAATTCCAGACAGAATCAATTACAAACTACTGGACTCATTCAGTTCCCTTAAAAATCATATATTACCTGCACACACAAAGTACCTGCATCCCTCCCCCACCTATGAGAAAGTGTACCGCATGTGTTTCCAAATCTCATTGGGTTATTCAGTAATCACCTTTCCATGAGGCCCTCACACACTGTAACACATCTGTGAGCCTTTTCTCCCACTAATCTATCTACTGTCAGTTCACTTCAGGGAAACTTTAGGGTGCAGCGGGGAGACTTCTCTCACCCTTATAAGTACTCTATTCATCAGAAAAATATTCTGAAATTTTACTAGACTAAAAGTCATGTATATTATATACATATATAAACAAACCTGATAAACATGTAAAACCAATGCACAACCACAAGTCTAAAAAAAGAATTTTTAGATTTTTTTTTCAATATACATGTGAGCCCTCTGTATCTAAAGAATCAAATATTGCCAATCAAAAGTATTCAGGAAAAACAACATAGTGTAACAACAGCATTTATACTGCACTGGGTTTTGTAAGTAATGAAAAGATGATTTAAAGCATATGGGCACATGCACATAGACAGATTATATACAAATACTCTGCCATTTTATATATGGGACTTGAGTGTGTTTGGCTTTTGGTCTTTTTAGATCTTTTACCCATTAAAAAATCTGCAGGAAGCCTTGGAGCCAATCATGGATACTGAGAATCAACTGTATTCATTAAAAAAAAAAAACTTCTCTGCTTTTACTAAGAGTAAAAATAAAACAGGCCTTTTAAACAACTTCACAAAATATGACAAAATGTTAAGTAAAAATTTAGGATGTTTTACAGTTTACAATCAGTAGTGAAAATGACTGATTTAAAATTCCATAATCTTTTTAAGCAGTAATAGAGCTAGCAGAAAAAGGGAATGTCATGCATATGATTTATCTATTATAAAAAGACCTCTGATGAGACAGTCCTGGTGGCACATGCCTGTAACCCCAGCACTTGGGAGGCTGAGGAAGAAACATTACTGTGAGTTCAAGGCTGAATGAGGTAGTGAGACTTTTTCCTCAAAAAAAAAAAAAAAAAAAAATCAAAAACCAAAAAAGACCTCTGGCAGAAAACCACATAAGAAAAGACTGGCAAACCTGGAAAGGGGACCAAGAGATGAACAGGAGGTAGAGGGAACAGAAGAGAATTTTAAAAGAATTAAGATGTGTTAACCAGTGATGACTAATCACTAGGTACTGCACATGTGTACTAATAAAAATAAAAATTATAAAACTAGTAAAATAAGTGTAGTGGTTAACTGACCAATGGTCAACTTGGGTGGGGAACGACCAAATGAATTAAATCAGCATGGTTCTGGGTGTGAAAGACCCACTTACGGAGGCCTGTTGTCAGAAAGGTATAAAAGGACAATGGGAGAGAAAGATTTAGGCTGATCTTCCTTGCGGCTGATTTTCCTCAGTTTTTGCCTTCACCTTGGGCATCTTCTCCTGACTTTTGGCGCAGCCTCTCTGGCCCCAGCACCGGCCCTTGGGCGTACTGGCACAGACCCTTCAGTCTTCCCCTGCAGTCCCCTCAGCCTCCTGATAGGGACTCATAGTGGACATTTCCATAGGCTCCAGGCTTTCAGGTGGATTCTTTGATCTCTAGCACATGGACGAATCTCTTGCACACTTCTATATTCGACTCAGCAAGTGGGTATTTTCAGCTAGTTTTGTAACAAATTTCTGTATCCTGTATTAAATCTGTTTCTCTTGCAAATATTGACTACAACAATAAGCCAGCAAAAAAAAAAAAAAAAAAAAATCTGTCTGGCAGATAGAAAGTACACTACCAAGGTTTTAACAATGCTGTTACAGCGTTATAGTGCAAGAGGAAGCAGCTCTCAAAAGAATTTGAACAGCGTTACTTAGCATACTACAAAACCCAATGATCCAACTTGGCAAGACCCCCTCTCAAAATAAAAAATTTAAAAAGCATTGGCAGTGAAGCTCCACTTAAGGCCCTGGGTTCAATCCTAAGTACTACAAAATAGCAACAATAAAATAAACCAACAATCCAAGTATGAAGTTATTCACATCTGAAGATACACAAAATACTCAAACCTTTATTACATTAAGGTTTTGTTTGGACAGGTTAACAGATTTGGTCATAGCATACAGAAAGATTTAACCACAGACTTACTAAGACATAACCAAACACGTGTATATGCACAGACAAAACCTTCACAATTTTTAGAACACCAGATAAACAAGCATAATGAGGGATCTCTTACTCAAAAAGTAAACATCATTCTGAAAACTTCTGAAGATGAAGACAATAAAGACAAAGCAGCATGACTGCTCTGGAAGTAACATATAATCAACTCTTAGGAAGTTTATAATAAGCTCATCATCAAAATAATAAAAATAAGAGGCTTTTTAAAGCTAAAGCAAAAGAAATAGTCTTACTCTTATTAGAAGAATTCAGCAAACAGAAACAACTGACTTTAGTATTACAATATCTAAAGTACCATGCCATGTAAACACCTATCCAATATAAGACCTATAATTTTTTACCTAAACTAAGTCACTTCAGAAAAAGAGAAATATTAAAAATTACACTATTAAAATAGGTGAAACTGTGACCATTTCAGGCAAACAGGCTCTTGGTAGTTACCTTACAGATAAATGAAATAAAACCAAGATGCCATTTTAAAAATCTGACTACCTATAAATTTAAAAGGTCTATGAAGTAAGGTATAGACTATATCTTTTAAAAAGCTAAAAGAAGTTTCTAATATGTCATGACAAGGTCTGTTTTCTCTATCTTTCTCTCTCAGTAAGATATATCATATCTTACTATTCAGTAAAATAAACAATACTCCAGAAAACTGGGCCAAGATATGAAAAGGGTATAGTTAGACTATATAAAATAAAAATAGCCAATAAAGACAGTAAAGAAAGTCCCACTTCATTAATATGTTTAACATAAAAAATAAAACCATAAAACATATTTGCCCATTAAATTGGAAAAGTATATATGTCTAGTACTCCTAAAAGAATAAAGAATACAAAAAAGTTAATGTTTACTGAGAAGAAATAATTCATTAAGATTCCAAATTCATACACTTTTAACCTAGCAGCCCCACATCCAGAATCTTAATTCTCCAGAAACATGTCACCAAGGAGATAGATGTAAAATTATTTTCATTGTGTCACTGTTTGATATAGAAATCCATCTATCAAAATTTAATAATCAAATTATAGTTGTATCCATTTAAGACAATACTGTCAGGTAGTATAAAACAATTGGATACAGCTGTATAAACTAAGTATGCCTAACCCAAAACTCCAAAATCCAAAATGGTCCAAAAGGCCAACATCACACTCAGCAACTTTCAGATTTCAGACAATTTCCAATCTTTAGATTACAGATGATCAACTGGTAAAATCTATACAAATACTCACAAATGCTAAAACTCCACACAATCTGAAACACTCTGATCCAAGCACTTCATATAAGGGATACTCAAACTACACATATTAACATAAAAACCATCTTTAACATATTATGATGAAAAGTAAGAAACAAAAGAAAGCCTTTTAAGTTTGGCTTTATTCTCATAAATAACATTACTTATTTTATTACACAGACCTTTCTGCAAAGCCTATAAGACTATGCAACAAATTATGACCAGCAATTCACCACTTAACCAGTTTTACCATACACTAAGCACTAAATATTTAGAGAATCTATCTTTCATTTTTGAGTGCTATACTTCTGAAATATTTTAATATTTTATAATAAGTATACATGAAAATAAGCATAGGGAAAGAATTTTTATCTTTCGAACAACTTCTATGGCTATGTATAACAAAAATCTATTTTATTTTAAAACCTTACTAAGCAGCCATGAAATCATCACAATAACAAAGTGTATTGTCTTCCTCACAATTTTCCCAAGTAATTTTCTACAACAAAAAGGAAATAGGACTGTAAAAACCTAGCTCAGCAGAGGAGGACTGAGGAGAAAATCAGCACAATTTGAAGTAAGACCAGAGTCCCTGAAGAACAATTATTAAGAAACTGGCAACAGCAAATAGAGGCCAAATATTTGGAAGGAAAAATGAACTCAGACAAAGATGACAGACACCCAGGCTTCTATGGCTTCCTTTTAAAAAAATCTGTATTCTAAGCACTTTTATAAATTTTACAGGGATTAACTCATTTAATCGTCCATACAATCTAAAGTGGCAGTCACTACTAGCTGCTCGTTTAAAAAATGAGAACAGGAAGGTGCAGAGAGTTTAAGTAATTTGCCCAAGGTCTTTTCTAATATGAAGTAGTAGAAACCTTTTAACGCTGATTGAAATCCAGAGTCAAATATTACTGCTCCTATGTTCTCGCTGCCAAGTTTTGTTTTGTTTTTTTTTAAGAGGAGGGTGTACTTGGTATTTAGCAATACCAGTCTGTGTGCCAAGTGCCAACATCCAGTAAATGCCAGGAGCCACAAGCAAAAGCGAAAAAGCTGAGCGATCTAAAGTAACATGCTCATAAAATACTAAATTTGGGGCAACAGATATAACTGACAAAATTCAAGGGATATAATTCCCTTTGGTGTCCAGGAAGAACTATGACATTAATTTCTCAGTGGCCTCAAGAATGTGAGCCAGATCTACATTCTCTGCAGCAGAAATCTGTCATGATAACTCTAAATACTTACTAACCAACCTTCTAAAGAGAAAGAAAAAGGACAAAGGAAAGTAAATTAAATTTCTTGCTGTGTTAGGTAAGAGAGATCCTACATAAGGTGAAAGAAATAAACTGAGAAGAAAATAAGAATAAAAGAGACAGCCGAGTGTGGATGGCACACGCCTGTAATCCCAGCACTCGGGAGGCTGAGGCAGGAAGACCGTTGCACATTCAAGGCCAGCCTGGGCTACAAAGTGAGCTCAAGGCCAGCCTGACCTGCATAGCGAGACCCTGTTTCAAAAACAAAAAAGACACCTGAGACCAAAGCACAGAATAAAACATAACAAACAAATTGACAAGTAGAAAAATATTGCAAAGAATAATTTTAACAGTAATGTAATCATGGAGACAAGTCTAAAAATTGAAAACACTGTCCAACTACCCAACAGAAAGAAAGAGGACAGGAGGGAAGGCAAACAGGCAAGCAGGCAGGTGAGGAAACAATAGAAGATCGGGATTCCTGTGCCCTAAGAGCTGTGGGTAAACCCTACTTTCCAATCAAAATCTAGGTCAGGGGTTAACCTTTTTTGCATAGGCTAAGCGCCCTTCCTCTAAGTCTGTTCCTTTATAGCACCTATCAAAACATAATTGTCTATTTTTCTCCATATGTTCGCTCATCAGACTCCAAGTTTCTTGGCATTGGGAAGTAACCTTTACTTCTACTATATTCCCAGTACCTAGATCAGCACTTAACCATAAAAATGTTAAAATTTTCATGAATAAATGAGGGAAAGATGGAAACACATTAAATCACAATAAAATATATGCCTTAAATGTTAGTGACCTATAGTATACATGTACCTGTGTACAAACATGGGTGAAGGAAACTAGGTTCACTCAATCATTCATGTTTGCATTTTGAAGCCAAACTGGATGGATTTTCAACCTAGTTCTACAACACATTAGCTGTGATTGTGGTCAAATTTTACTTAAATTTTCTGTGCTTCAGTTGACTTTCTCTAAAGAAAATAAGAATTGCTATTTTATAGATGCGTTGTAAGAAATTAGCAAGAATCAGCAAAACACATAGCAGTGCCCAGCCAAAAACACAACTAATATGCTAGCTAATGTAAGATATTTTTATTGAAAAGATATGAATGCCTGTAGTGAAGAATATTAGGATACAGGCTACAGTGCATTTGGAGGAATGAATGAGAAAGAAGTAAAAATATTAATGCCAGTTTTTTTCTTTACCTAAACTTATGGAACACAGGGAAGAGAGAGAATACAGTGAAAAGAAAGTACAGTGTCCATTCAAACATTGTATTTCCTTTATCAATTTCATGTCCCAGAACACTGGCCAGACTTTCCTGCAGATGGATGGATGGATGGATGGATGGATGGATGGATGGGTGGATGGATTGTCAGAAAGACAGAACTTCTGCCATTAACACTAAAAGACTGAGGCCCTCCCTGTGCGTGCCCTAGGCCACCCGACACACAGGTGGCCCCTGATCACCACCAGCACAGACCACATATGGCTCCTTTGCATACCATGAACTGACTGGAGAAACAGAATCAGGCAGTCTGCAACCAGCTGACACCACAGTTTGCTGCTGAAAGCCCAGAGAACCAGGTAATTCCCATCTCCTTGCTGGGAAGGCAGCAGGTAAACCACGACTCCAGCGCTATTACATTCTGAGTCTCTGCCCTTCCTACGCCTGGTACAGACAGGAGGTCCTCACTCAGAAGGCCAAGGAGCTGTTAACACCGGGGTTCACATTTGGGCCCTCTGTGCATGTGCCATGGGGCGCTGGAGGTACTAGGGCAGGGGGTGCACGAATTGCTATCACCAGGGTTTGCATCTGGGCTTTACTTGTGCCTCAATCTTCTAGACGTCACAGACAACAGGTTGTCCCTGATCACACCCAGCACACCACTTATCGGGCTCCTGTGCATGCCCTGAGCTGCCTGGAAACACGAAATCAGATGCTTCACGAACTGTTGACCTTGCAATTTGTGTCTAGGTTCTGCCTAAGCCCTGAACTGCCTGGGGTCACAGGACAAATGATCCAATGATTATGCCACCAGTGCAGCTCACTTCTAAGTCACACACGTGCTCTAAGCAGGCAAGGAGACACCAGATCAGACAGTCTGCCGTCAACTGACAGTTCTCATCTGAGACCTGGGAAAACTAGGTACACTTCACCATCTACTGGAGGACGCCAGCCTAAGCAGTGCATCTCAGCAGACACTGAGGGGCAGGCCCGACCACCAGGAAAACTAGGGCTACTAGCAACCTTTGCTGAACTGCCAGAGAACAGGGAGACTAAGCATTCTGCCTCCAGCATCAAACATGACAAGGAGAGGGCTAAAATGCAATCTCAGAACTCCGCCCCACTCAGAACAAATCCAGGAGACATCGACATAGAACTTGGTAAACATACAACTGAAATTGCTGAAATGATTGCAATGGAAGTAAAAAAGTAACTCCATCAGGCCATGGAAGAGATCAGATCAGAAGTAATCTCTCAGGCAAAAAATAAAATGACAATAATAATGAAGGAATTGCTCAGCACATATAGAGAAGAAACAGATAAAAAAAATAGATGAACATAGGCAATGGATGGAAACGTTACATGAATAATATAGGAATGAACTACAATGCATGAAACAGACACAAAGAGATTTCCAGGAAATCAAAACTTCCATTCAAAGAATGTAAAACTGCTTGAATGAAGCCAAAGATACAATTTCAGATATTGAAGACAGCATTACAGCTAGCAATCGTGAAACAAAGGATCTCTTAAAATCAACAAGGATCCAGGAAAAATCAATTCAACAGCTGCAAGACAAGGCAAAGAGAAATAATGTCAGACTAATAGGGGTCAAGGAAACAGCCGGAGGTGACACAAAAGACATAAAAAGAGTATTTGCAGAAATAAATAATAGCAGAAAAGTTCCCAAGCAAGGAAACAGAACCTGAGAGACAGTTCAATGAGGCATAAAGAACTCCTACTAGTCACAACCATAATAAAACTACGCCCAGACATATAATATTCAAGAACCCAGCTCTTCAGCAAAGAACAACATATTAAAAGCTGCTAGAGAAAAGAAACAGATCACCTCTAAAGGAAAGCCCATCAGAATCACAGTAGACTTCTCAACACAAACATCCAATCAAGAAGAGCTTGGAGAGAAGTATTACAGGTCCTAAAACAAAACAGTTTCCAACCAAGATTGATGTATTCTGCCAAACT
The DNA here is from genome assembly GCA_004027595.1 of Dinomys branickii. NCBI lineage: Eukaryota > Metazoa > Chordata > Mammalia > Rodentia > Dinomyidae > Dinomys > Dinomys branickii. Next base: position 89,195 of record PVLD010006439.1, on the reverse strand, counting down.
ATCCTTCAAGTTTAATAGAGAAATAAAATATTTCCACAACAAAGAGCAACTAAAGAACTTCATGAGTGCCAAACCAACCTTACAAAAAGTACTAAACCACATTCTAGACAGAGAAGAAAATGACCACAATTTCAAGAACAGCAATAGAAGGGAACCCTCAGGAAGAGCAAGCAATTCAACAGGGAGAAAAAGAAAGAAACCAACAGCAAGTAAATACCATGACAGTGATAACCCAACACATATCACTCATAACTGCAATTGTAAACAGCCTCAATTCACCAGTCAAAAGAAATAGGCAGAGTGGATTAAGAAATAAAATCCAATGATATACTGTACACAGGAAACACATTTTACTCAAAAGGAAATCCATAGGCTGAAGGTCAAAGGATGGACAACAACAATTCTCCATACAACAGGAACCCAGAAAAAAGCAACAGTAGCTATTATGTGTACAGAGAATGTAAAATTCAAACTGAGAACAATCAAAAGAGATAAAGAAGGCCACTACGTACTTCTTAGGGGAAAACTACAAGAGGAGGAGATAATAATCACAAACATGTATGAAGCAAATAGAGCAGCAAACTATATAAGACAAACCTTAATAGACATTAAAACCAAAGTAATTAATAACACTATTATAATAGGAGATGTCAACAGCTCTTTGACACAAAGACATAGGTCAACTGGATGAAAAAAATCAGCAAAAAAATAACAGATCTGAACCCAATCTGTGAACAAATGGGACTTAGTAGATGTACACAGAGTGTTCCACCCCACAACATCAGAATACAGGTGTTTCTCAGCTGCACATGGGACTTTCCCTAAAATAGACCACAATCCACCCCATAGAGCATGCCTACCTAAATATAAAAGAATTGATATTATCCCATGCATATTATCTGAGCATAGTGCAATGAAATTGGAAATTAAGAACAAAAGGAACTCTGAAAACTCTAAAAACACTTGGAAATTAAACAACAACCACCTGAACAACCAATGGGGTCACAGAAGAAATTCAAGAAGCAATTAAAAAATGCCTCCAAACAAACAAAAATGTAGATACAACTTACTGGAATCTGTGGGATGCAATGAAAGCAGTCCTCAGAGGGAAATTCATAGCATTGAACTCACACATAAGGAAAACAGAAAGAGAACAAATAAATAGCCTAATGCTGCACCTTAAACTTTCAGAAAAAGAAGAACAAGTCAAGCCCAAAGTCCAAAGAAGGGAGGAGATTATAAAGATCGGGGCGGAAATTAATGCAATTGAGACAAAGATAACCCTACAAAAAATAAATGAATCAAACAGTTGGTTCTTTGAAAGAATAAATAAAATTGATAAACCTCTAGCCAACATTACCAAAAACAGAAAGGAAAAAACTCATATTCATGCAATAAGGAATGAAAAAGTTACAATCACTACAGATCATACAGAAATTCAAAAGATCATTTATACTTACTTTAATAATCTTTACTCCCACAGGATAGAAAACACAGAAGAAACAGACAGAGTCCTAGAAATGTACGAAATACCAGAGTTGAACCAGGAAGATATAAAAATCCTGAACAACCTAATATCAACTAATGAGATTGAAAATTTGATTAAAAACTTAAAGACAAAGAAAACCCCAGGCCCTGATAGTTTCGCAACAGAATTTTACAAGAAATTCAGAGAAGATTTAATATCAACACTCCTCAAACTCTTCAATTAAATTGAAAAGGAAGCAATTCTCCCTAACTCATTTCTGGAGGCAAGTATTATACTGATACCAAAATCAGAGAAAGACCTAACAAAGACAACTACAGACCAATCTCTCTAATGAACATAGATGCAAAGATTCTCAATAAAATACTAGCAAATAGAATGCAGCAAATCATCAAGAAAATCATACACCACAACAAAGTTGGATTCATTCAAGGAAAGCAGAGATGGTTCAATATTCACAAATCAATTAATGTTATACACCATATCAATACAGCCAAAGACAAAAACCATAGGATTATCTCAGTCAATGCAGAAAAAGCTTTCCATCAAGTTGAACATGTAATGATGATAAAAACCCTACAGAAAATAGGAATAGATGGTCTTTACCTCAACCTGATCAAAGCCATCTATGACAAACCAACAGCCAACATCATACTAAATGGACAAAAACTGAAAGCTTTTACTTTGAAATCAGGAACAAGACAAGGATGTCCACTGTCACCACTCCTCTTCAACACAGTTTTGGAAGCATTAGCCAGAGCAATTAAAAAAGAGAGAGAAATAAAAGAAATAAGGATAGGAATGGAAGAAGTGAAATGACCACTATTTGCAGATGACATGATACTTTACATGGAAGACCCCAAAAACTCCACAAGAAAACTCCTGGAATTAATTGACAAATTCAGCAATGTAGCTGGATACAAAGTCAACACTCAAAAATCAGTAGATTCCTATACACAAACAACAAACAGACAGAGAAAAATTAAGGAAACCATACCTATCACAACAGCATCCAAGAAACTGAAATATTTAGGAATCAATCTAACAAAGGAAGTAAAAGAACTATTCAGTGAAAACTACAGTACTCTGAAGAAAGAGATTGAAGAGGATTTCAATAAATGGAAAAATAATCCTTGCTCATGGATAGGAAGAACTAACATTGTCAAAATGGTCATACTACCAAAATTGTTGTACAGATTCAACACAATTCCCATTAAACTACCATTGACATACCTCACAGAGCTAGAGAAAACATTCCTTAAATTCATCTGGAACCAGAAGAGACCCAGAACAGCAAAAGCAATCCTGGGCAACAAGGACAAGTCAGGTGGAATTACAGTCCCTGACCTGAAATTATAGTACAAAGCTAATACAATAAAATCAACCTGGTACTGGCTAAAAATCACACCAGAGGATCAATGGAACAGACTGGAAGATACACCCACAACCGCAAACACACTCAGCCACCTAATCTTTGACAAAGGGGCCAAACAAACTCACTGGAAGAACGATAGCCTCTTTAATAAATGGTGCTGAAAAAATTGGCTTGCCACCTGCCAAAGATTCAAAATAGAACCAAGTATATCACCATACACCAAACTCAAGTCAAAATGGATCACAGATCTCAATATTGAAATAGAAACACTAAATCTAGTAGAAGAGAAAGTAGGTAAAAACCTTGAAGACATAGGGGTAGGCTGAGAGTTCATAACAAAAACCAAACTGCCCATGAAATATTTCAAAGAATCAACAACTGGGATCTCATCCTACTAAAAAGTTTCTATGTATCTAAATAAATCACCAGCAGAGTAAAAAGAAAACCCACAAATTGGGAAAAAATTTTAGCTGACTGTCCCTCAGACAAAGGTCTTCTATCTAGAACACACAAAGAATTAAAAAACATCAACCCCTCCTAATTCAAATACCCAATCCAAAAATGGGCACCTAAGATGTACACACATTTCTCAGATAAAGAAAAACAAATGGCAAATAAATGCATGAGAAAATGCTCAGTATCATTAGTCATTTGAGAAATGCAAATTTTAAAAAATGACAGCTCACCTCACCCCTGTAAGCATGGCTCTCATTAAGAAATCAACCAATAACAAATGCTGGTGAGGCTGTGGAGAAATAGGAACTCTTCCCCACTGCTGGTGGAAATGCAGACTAGTGAAACCACTGTGGAAATCAGTTCGGAAATTCCTCAGCAAACTAGGTCTGGAGTCCCATTCAACCCAGCCATTCCCCTTCTGGGTATTTCAGAAGATCTGAAAACATCATATCACAGCAATATATGTGCACCCATGTTTATACCAGCACAATTTCCAATTGCTAAATTGTGGAAGCAACCCAAATGTCCAATCCACTGAGGAATGGATAAAACAAATTGTGGTACTTCTATATAGTGAAATATTACTCAGCTATAAAGAAAGATAAAATCAAGGCTTTTACAGATAAATGGTCACAACTAGAGATCATACTCATAAGTGAAATAAACAAGACCTCCATGTGTAATCAACCTATTGTCTCACTAGTGTAAGAATCTGAAAGAGTGAATAAGAATTAGGAGATAGTTCAGGCCTTTTGAAATGGAAGGAACATGCTCAAAAGTAAAGAGCAACTGGGGTGAGTGAAAAGAGAAAGGAAAGGGAAATTATGTATGTATGTATGTATGTATGTATGTATGTATGTATGTATACACAAGATAGCTAACACAGTTGAACTACTGACTTCTATCACTTTACTGAAAGGAACAGTTAATGATTATTTGATCAACTTTGCCTGTCTCTATTTGTTCTCCTGAGAAACCACTTTGAAGATATCAATATGTAATACAATAACCATTGATAATTTCCTACTACTTTGTCTGTAACCCTGTATTGCTTGTATTGTTCTTATGCTGTTTTGTAAATGGATTTCTGTCTGTTAATATGTTTTCCTTCTTTTATTTTTAAAATAAATTTTTGAAAATTGAAAAACAAGACCAGAAGATTTTCATGAAAACATGCCTGTTTCATTCTTAATTTAACATCTTCCACATTCAAGTTTCACATGCATTTTCCTCCTCTCCTGGAACCCAAGCTCATTCAGTGCTTAAACTACATCATATTTATCTTTATGTAGTAGCCTTAAGCAACTAAGAACATGCAGATGTGGAAAAAGTACAATTTCTTTATAACTGCATTATCTTTACAGTATGTTCATGAGTTTAAGGAAATGAGAAGAAAAACAGTGAGGAGAGAAAGATAAGGAACCAAATGAATTCCCTAAAAACATTCAAGTGTCCAGGTTTAGGGGATGGTGACTGATCAGCAAGGCATTTCATCTTTTGACTGGCTATAGCTCTCTGGGAAAGTTTCAAGATGTTAAGAGGAAATTTGAAACTAACAGTTTCAACTTCTTTAACATTTGAAGTTAGAAAAGTTTTGGACAGACTATGCTTAACTTAGGGAACAGGATTTGGTGGAGACCCATCTATATGCCTAACTGCAATCCCTTTTCATGAACATTTTCCTCACTGATTTCAGTATCTCTGTAGTTTGCTTCAAAAAGAAAGTTAAAGAACGTACTCCAAATAGGGTCAGACCCACACTGCAGGCCTACTACTTTCTTCAATTTAGACATGTATAAAATACTTTCAATCTCACAATGTTGTAAAAATGTTATTTATATATGAAATACTAAACACAGTGGCTGACACATGGTACCACACAAGTGTTAGCTGCTATGATTATTATTATTACTGCATCCTCTTTTCTGTCCATTACTTCAAGTAACTAAAGTAGCACTCTTAAGTTTTTGTTTTTGTTAGCTACTGATTTTTAACATTCAAGAGCAGTAGCCAATCATGCAACACCAAAAGAAGCTACAGTACATGTAAATTTTTAGATCAAACAAAATAAATATGTATGACACTTCAACTGAATTTCCTAATTTAAGGCCTCCTGTCTTAACTCTGACCCTCCCTGCTTTGAAAAAAAAATTGTTTTTGTATTAGCTAGGTTTTCTCTTCTAAGCATAAAGGAGAATTTCATAATTAGAAGCTTAAATAATAAAATGAATATATATGTATGTACAATTCTTTTTCCAAATAAAATTAAATGATATTAAGGGCAAATAAAAACAAAAAACATTTTTTCTTAAGGATTACACAAAACAAAGTTGAAAGGTAAACATAAAATATGGCTACAAAGAATTCTCAGAGGTTTTTCTCTTAATTTTACTCTTTTTGTGTAAATAAATGCTTGCTGAAACTAACACAAGTGTAAGTTTGTATAAATGCTCTACTAACCTTAAGGGAAGAGAGACAGCTAAAACCTTAACTGTGCAAAACTTATAAGAACACAGACTCAAAGGTAATAATGAGACCTGTCAGTCTAGAATAGTATAAAACTAATGTTTCAATTATCTGAAGGTAAATGATGTCACCTGGACAGTCAAGAACTAAAACCACATGTGTATGACCTTGAATATAATAAAATCTCACTTTTCTCAAATGACAGTGTCAGAACATACTTGTTCTACATGGAAAATGATAAACAAGGGTAAGTCACTAAATTTAACACAGAAGATCTTTTTCTGAACTATTATAACATTTCCCACCATGAAAATCAGATGATTTATTACAGTAAAAAGATTCAAGATAGAAAAAACTACAGCTTGAATAATTTATTTCCCAAGTAAATCATCACTGTCTTTCTGAATCTAATTATAAATTTCTAATTAATAGTCCCTGTAATTGGAAAGTATAAAATTATCATTAATTGGTGAAACCCGCTAATGATACTCAAGAGAAGTAATACAGCCAGCATATCTTACTGGAAGGACAATTAACAATATCAAGCAAACTCCTTTCATAATCATGAGTTTAGTATATTGTTATTATTTTTAAAACTTATAAGTGGAAGTGTCTATTTAAATTTGACTCTTTCAAAATTGATGGATAGCGAAGAGAATACCTGTAAGATTTATATATATATATATATACACACACACACATACATACATACACATATATATACATATATATACACACACACATATTTTAACATTTAAGGAGTGACTTTTTAAAAAGCAGCTAGTCAATTAGGAAACATAAATTAACTGATGCAAAAGAAGAAAGACCCCATGAAGACAGCTCGGATTTAACCAATGGATGGAGAAGTGTTCGCCAACATCTAAAGTACTAGATGTTAGAGTCCTTTAATGGGAATGGTCACTGTCTCTAACGAAGCATGACGTTCTGAAAGGGAAAATAATCACAAAGTAGTAAAGGGAGGAGCAACATGCTTAAAACACTAAAACAGCCAAGTAAAATCAGGCAAACAAGGGCGCAATAGTGAGAACAGGCTGGTATCCCCTCCAAAACTCTGTACTACTGAATAGAAACCAAGGTAAATAACTATGCAAATTAGATCATTAGACATGGCAAAGAGAGATTAACTATTCACCTGTCTTTACTGCATGTGTGTACATATATATATATATATATATATATATATATATATATGGGTGCATACTGTGGAAAGGGAAAGTAGGAAGAAGAAAGAGAGATGGATAAATGTGCTGAAAGGGGGAGAAATGGAGAGGAATGTAAAATCCTGAGGAAATGGTTTCTACTTAAGGGAAAGCATATTAACTGGTAAAGAGTTTGCCGAGTGCAAAACACAATGGAGGAAAAGCAGAAACAGCCAAAATAGATGGGTTAGTCTTTAACACAGACTAGCTCTTACACATAAAGATTTTAATATTCAAAGTGAACAATGAAAAAGTTCAACTGTGAAAGCAACAGAAAATAATGCATTTGGTAATAAAATTTAGAATTTTAGAATGAAAGTGCTATTTTGATGGATAGCCCTATCGTAGCACTTACTCCTCTGCAATGCCTGAATATCTGCCTGCCTTCCTTTCTAGAAAAAGTTACTTATTGAAAAGCCTGTGCTGTAGTCATCATTGTATTTCTCAGTTTACCAAAGTACTTAGCAATTGGTGAGCACTGAGTCTGATGAGCAAAATAAAAAGCGTGACACTTCCAGAGCCTATGTATCAACAGCCTCCTTGATATTTCCATTTAAATGTCTAATAAAATTTCAAAACAAAACTATCTACGTGTTTATTCTTACTAGTTAGTACAAGTTTGTGATATGTAACGAAGACATTCACCTTGGGGTGTTGGTACACAGATACACAGCATCTTACCCCTTTTTATTTCCTCTTCCCCTCCAACCTCTCACCTCCCTCCATCACTTGCAGAAGGCCCATTTCCCTTTTTCCTATTATCTATTTTTTATTTTGCTCTTTAAAGTATTTATACTCTGTATTTCTCACATAAGGGACACCCTGCACAATTTTAATTTTGTGTTTATTTTACTAAGAATATTATGATCTCAAGGTATACCCATTTTCCTACAAATGAGTTAAATTTATCTTTCTTTATAGCCAAGTAGTCTCTATTGTGTATGTCTGCCATATTTTTGATATCCATTCATCTGTTCATGGGTAAGGTGCTTCCACTTTAACTATGATGAGTTGTGCTGCCATAAACATGAGTAAACATTTATCACTGTAATACAATGTATTCAACTTGAGGACACACCTAGACAGAAAATAACTGTGTCTAATGGAATTTCTAATTTTAGTTTATTGAGGAATCTCCATGATTTCCATAATGGTTATACCAGTTAACACTCCCACCAATAATGTAGAAGGGTTCTTTTCTCCGGCCCAGCCTTGCCAGCACTTGTCATTTCTTGAGGTTTGGACGATACCATTATTTCTGAAGTCAGACAGAATCTCAGTGTAATTTTAACCCATCTTTATCTAAAGGCCAGAGATATTGAAGATTTTTTTCATGTACTTACTGGCCATAGAGAAAAATGTCTATTCACACTTCAATTGCACATTTTTTCCACATTGGGTTTTCTATTTGGGGAGATCTACTTTTTTTTTTTCTTCTGTATATTCTATTACTAGGCCACCATCCAAAAAGTAGCTAGCAAAATTTTTTCTCACTGTTTAGGTTGTCTCTTCATCTGTTGATTATTCCCTTTGCTGTGCAGAAGCTTTTTGATTTGTTATAATCCTATAATCCCATTTGTTAATTATTCTTGTTAGTTCTTGTCCAATTGGGGTTCTGTTCAGAAAGTCTATGCCTATGCCTATACCTTCAAGAATTCTATTTTACCTTCCAGTAGATTGTTTCTGTTTCAGTATGTCTCTGATCAACATTTATTTCAGTCTTCTGTGTGCAATACCCAGTTTTCCCAGCACCATTTGTTGAAGAAGCTGTCTTTGCTCAAGCAGTATTTTTGGCCCCTTTGCCACAGATCAGATTTCTGAGTGGCTGGACTTTTTTCTATATCCTCTATTCTGTTTTGTATCTACATTTACGTTTTTGTGCTGGTACTATGTGCTTTTTGTGCTGTAGCTTGAGATCCAGGATGATGACGACTCTGGCTTTTCTCTTGTCCAGGATGGCTTCTGCTATTCTGAGTCTCTTCTGCTTCCATAAAATTTCAGAATTCTTTTTACTAGTTCTATGAAAAATGAACTTGATTATTTTGACTGGGTCTGCACTAAATCTATAGGTCAGTTTTGCTAGTACACACATTTTCACAATAGGAGTTCCGTCCAGGAACAGAGAATGTCCCCATTCGCTAGTGTCTTCTATCTCCTTTTTAAGGGTATCTTACTTTTTATGGGAGTCTTTGCTTCTTGGGTTATGTTAATACCTAGGTAAATAACTTTTTTGAAACTATTTTGAATGGTATTGTTTTCTTGATTTCTTTATCAGTGTATTTACTGTTGGTGTTCTGGAACACTATTGACTTTTCTGTACTGATTTTGTATTCTACTATTTTGCTGTATTTATTAGTTTTAGGGGCCTTTGGTGGAATTTTTTTTTGAGTCTTCTATGTAAAGGATTCATGCTGCCTGTGAATATGGGTAGTTTGACTTCTTCCTTTTCTATATACATCCCTTTTCTTTTTTCCTCTTGCCTGATAGCTCCAGCCAAAGTTTCAGGTACTATGTATGTTGAACAGGCATGGTAAGAGGGGATGGCCTTATGTTGTTCCTGGTTTTATGGACAAAGCTCTCAGATTTCCCCTTGCAGTATGGTGCTGGCAGTACATATGTCCTAAATGGCTCTTAGCAGGTTGAGATGAAGTCCCCCTAGGCCTTTCATCACGAAAGGATGCTGGATTTTGTCAAAGGCTTTTTCTCTGTCTATGTAGATGATGATGTGGTTTGCCCTTGCTGCTGTTTATGTGATGAATCACATCTGCTGATTTACATACACCAAAACATCCTTGCACATCAGAAATAAAGCCAACTCGGCCGTGACGTATGATCTTCTGAGTGATTTGCTGCATTCTACTTGCCAGTGTCTTGAGGATTTTTGCATTTATGTTCATTAAAGAGACTGGCCTGTAGTTTTCTTTTGGTGGTGTTGTTGTCTAGCTCTTGTCTGGTTTTAGTATCATGGTAATGCTAGCTACCAAGAATGATACTGATGGTATTCCTTTCCTTTTAATTTCACTGAGGAGTTTGAGAAGTGTTGGCATTAGAACCTCCTTGACATTCTTATAGAACTCAGTGGTGAATCCATCAGCTACTGGGCTTTTCTTTTTAGTTAGTAGGTTTTCTATTACTTCCTACATTTCATTGCCTGTTACTGGAATATTCAGTGTCTTTATAACTTCTTGGTCTTTGAGGGGCCAGGGACAAAACGTTACAGTTTATATCTAGATATCCCCACCATCACCAAAGTCTCACGTGCTCAAAGGTGGAGATTTTAAAGGGTGATTGGATTTCAGCAGCATTATAGCCAACTTGCTCTTGGGAAGGAAGGTCGGAAGAGAGAGGTCACTGTGTGAGTGACCCGGAAGGCTATAACTCCCTTCCCGGCCTCTCTCTTTGCTCTTAGCGTCTTGTCTGCTGTGTAGTATGCCGCTTTCCCTTACACCCATGCTGCTTCTGCCTGATCTGGCTGACCATGCAAGGATAACACATCACATCTAACGTGTGAGCCAAAATAAACCTCTCCTCCTTCAGGTTACAGGTCTTTAGTCCCAGAAAGTGAGCCTGACATATGGTCTGTTTTGGAGAAAATTCCATGTGCTGCTGAGAAAGAATGTGTATTCTGTTGTTTGGCTGCACACTCTACAGATACCCATTAAGTCATCTGTTAGAAGGTGTGGTTCAACTCTGATATTTCTTTGTTGATTTTTTTTTTGTCTAGTTGATCTATTTGTGACACTGGGCTGCTAGGTCCCACAATGTGATTATGTTGATGTTTATCTGATCTTTTATATCCAGTAATGTTTGACAAAACAAAACTCAATTTTCTCAGATCTGTATTGTCCTGGTTTTCTACCATTTTCATAAGTAGCAATCTCTTCTTTACCTAACTTAAATTTATTCTCTAGATACATAGCTACAGTGATATTGTAAAACCATAAATCATATCTTTGCTTCACCCTAGCTTTAAAACTCATCAAAGTTTTCACAATGCACCAAACCAAACCAAACACTAAAACCTCCTCCTTGGGGCTTAGGTAATGTTCCTTGGCTACCAATCCACACCTGTCTTGTACCACCTTGCTTGACCCTACCCTTACGACATCTATTCTCCCATCTCTTTAAACATGGCAAGCATTGTAATGCCTTGAAACACTCTTCCCTCCTCCTCCAGCGCATGGTTTCCTCTTGTCATAGAGATTTCAATTTAAAAGCCACCTCCTCAGAGCAATTTTTTACTGAACTCCGGAAGCTGAAGTGAGACAATGATTTGAACCTGCAGTGCAAGGTCAGCCTGGGCTACACAGCGCGATCCTGTCTCCAAAAAAGAAAATTTTGAATTTTAACTTTTAAAAATAAAAATAGATAAAATGAAGTAAAGCTAACAATAGTAAATCCATCATTCACTCAAGGTTTTAATAAACATTCAAATTAGGGCAAGCTTAATAACTGAATTGAGCACATTTCCTGTCCTGGAGGGATTTATGCTCGATGTACCATAGTGGATGGGAACAGTGAAATCAGGGAGGGGTTAAGGCTGGAGGGAAAAGACATCTTCAGTTGAAACATCTAAGCTTGTGCTCACTTCGGCAGCACATATACCAAATATCTAAGCCAAAGCAATATGGAAGGGAAAAATGAAACACCGAGCTACCAACTTCTCCAAAAATAAGGTCAAGAAGAAAAGTTATAACCAACAGTTCTCACTAATAAAAAGGTTAAAAAGCACTGTGTGAGCAACTGATCTAAGACTTTATACAGAACTTCCAGGAAAACATATCATGTGCATCCTTGAAGACACTTTTTACCATGTATGTACAGATATGTCTTATTAAACCCCCAATTAAAGCACAGAATACAGTATGAGGGTGGCATAAAAGGCTCCGCATTTTTCCTGAACTCATCCCGTCATTCTCCGTCCTTGCAAGTGAACTGTGTGTGTTTCACTATATATACAGTGCTGTTGCCCATCCTCCAAAGTTCCCCTCTGCCTAGAAGCCCTTCTGTGGCATCCACATACTGCTAAGTAATAAGCATTAATCTAGGTAGGGTACAGAGGTTTAACTTTAAAGAAACTTTCAAGTTACTTTCAGTTGCTCATGTGGTACCTTGTTCACAAAAGATTTTACTTAGTTTATCGTATTTTGTTACAATTACCTATTTATGGGTCTGTTTCTGTGTTGTGTCTTGTTTATCTTTGTGTTCATAGCATTTAGAAGAGTAGTAAGTGCCCTCAAAAAGTTGGCTAAACTTTTATAAGTCCGATAAAGTCTACGGGAAAACAAAATATTGTAGATACCTTGCTAATTACCATGAACTTATCCAGGAATTGTACTTGAGAACCCTGAGAATAAATCACTAATATTTTTAGAAGGGCTGTCTTCATTATCAATTGTCTTCACCTTTCACAGCATATATACTGCAGACTCTTTAAAACTGCAATGACTGGCAAGTGCCAAAATGTATTTGTGGTCAGCACTGTGAATAGAAGATCCATTCTCCCAGTATATGTCTTAGGTGCACGCGTAGCAAAAATGAAACTGATCATAGAAGTACAGAAGTCCATTAGCCTTCCATACACACCTTCATGCCTGAGTTAAGGGACACAGAACCTCAACACAGGTGATCCATAATCAACTGTTCTTAAGTTTTTCTACCTCTATAACTGTTTACATATGGAGCTCATTCTAATGAGTGGCATTTTTCAATATACACAGTGAAATTTTTTTTTTGGGTCTTTTTGAGACAGATTCTCACTCTGCAGTTCAGGCTACCTTGAGCCCATTTTGTAGCCCAGGCTGGTCTTGAACTAACAACGATCCTCCTGCCTCAGCCTCCCCAGTGCTGGGATCATAGGTGTGCACCACCACTGCCGGCCAGACAGTGAATTCTCAAGTGAAGCCACAAAGACTTGAGGTAACAAAGTACTTCCACATATTCAAATTACTATTTCTCATACACACACACACACACACACACACACATATCAATTAAAAGATCAAAATGGATCTGATATATCAATGCTTTTATATTATAACACATTATCATTTCTTTAACGTTCTTAGACAAAGCCAGGCATGGTGGCACACACCTGTAATACCAGAGTTCGGGAAGGCTAAGTGAGGAGGGTCTCAGCTTTACGTCTAGCCAGGGCAACACAGCAAGGCCCTGTCACAAAATCTAAAATTTTAAAAAGGGGCTGGGAACGCAGCTCAATGCAAAGACCCAGGTGCAATCCCTAGTACCAAAAATAAAATAAAACAAAATATAATAAAAATGTGAGAAAAGGTAACATATAAAATGTGACTTAAGTGACGGTCACTTCATTAAATCAAGCCACAATCCACACTTTGCTCAAAATCTGATTACTGATAATATCAGAGGGGAAAAAAGGGGACTCTGCCGTATCATTCTATGATGAGGACTCTTATGTTACATATACAACATATTGTCCTCTTTATAAGAAAATTAGGGAGACTGGAACTCAAAATTTCTTGAAAGTTTTAATCCCTTACTTGGACAGCATGAATATGATAAATGTTCAAGAGAAACCTACCTTAGGAATGACCACAGGTATGTACATAGTCTTCAAGAGACAACCATCCAAAATTTAACCACTAGAATTCAACTTACCTTAATCTTATCTAATCTCTTGCATTCATTTATATCCACATGTCTTTTAATCACTGGCTGCAGAGTTCCTTGAGGATAGGAAGTATATTTTAAACATTTAATATAGTACCTTGCCTATACCAGGCACTAAATCTAATTGAATGTGGGTAGGATACAAGCAGGAATCTGGGAGAGAAGGGTATATAGGACAGAACAATGCTTAGAAATTACAGAAGCAAAGGAGAAAACGAGCACTGGAGAGTCATAAAAATTACAGGCACAGAAATAATTACAAAGTTATTAAGCAGGTTATCATTAGGCAATTCTGAAGAGACATGAAAATCTAAAACATTTTTCTGATGTAAGATTTGTTTGTAGTTTTTCTACCAAAGATAAAGGAAAAATTAACACTTTATCTAGCTTCAAACTTTAGGTTTATTGCTAAAATATCGTTTAAAAACTTCCACTTAGAATTTTTATTAAACAGTTAGCCTGACTCTATTTACATTGCTATGAAAACATTAACAGTGCTTGACTGTAGAATCCTTCTACTGAAATACATTCTACAGATATTTACTCCCGCCCTAATCATAAAGCAAGTGTGATACTTTTAGCATTAAGTTTCAGAAAGCTCAGCTTTCTTCCTGAAGTTATAAAGGATCTACATCACTCAACTCCCAATGCCACATTGAAATCATTATAACACCATATTCCCCTGGTGTGACAAGAGTCATAATTTCTCCAACTGAAAAATTAACCTCTCTCCTTCGCAACACCAACTGCTGTGAAAGAGAATGATACATGAATTACCTCTACACTCTTTCTGCAAATAGTTAATAAATCCTCAATCTGGCCCCAACTAACACAGCTAACTTTTTACAGAACATAACTATAAAGTCAGTAGATTCTGGCCCTAACACTATCACTTAGCTTCAGTCTTAGTTTCTAGAATTATGAATGGGATTGTTTGGTATAATTAAATTCAATGAACACATATTGAGCATATTCTGTATTATTAACATTCACCTAATTATCATAGATAAAGCTGGTGTCAGTCAAGGATGAAGCAGGCTTAAGCAGGCAAAAAGTAACATCTGAAAGGGTTTCAAAGAGAAGGCAAATTCCTGCATTCAAATAGGGTATTTTATTTGTTCAAGGCTGGGGATATAGCTCAGTGGAATAAGCGCCTGCCTAGCAAGCGCAGGGTCCTGAGTTCGATCCCCAGTACCGCAAAAAAAAAAAAAAAAAAGTAAGAAAGTGAATATTTGTTCAATTCCAAGAAGTTCTCATCTGTGTCTTGATTACTTTTCTCTCATTGCTGAGACAAAAATGCCCAAAACTAAGGAAGGGAAGGTTTATTTAGCTTACAGTTTGTATACGTTTCAGTCTATAATCAGGTGGCACCAAGGCAGGGTGGAAGGACACAGGGGCAACCCCTCAGGGTGACACAAGACAGCAAAAGCAACAAGAGCAAAAAGACGCTGCTTGCTGCCTGTTTCCCTCCCTCACACTCTATGCAAACTACTCACACCCACAATCCCAACACTGGATCAACCAAAAACTCTAGACTGACCCCCACTGCATGAGGCTTTGGCGGGACATCTAGACACAAACCATAACAGTCTGTATACCAAAGGTAAACACTAATGTACCTGTGTTGAGAATACAGTTCTGCTTATATGATAAACATTTAAAAGGAGTGAATGCTAAGGGAAAGACAGAACGGTTTCTCATGATTCTTTCCTATCATACTACAAAAATAATGCTCAATCTCCTTTCTTGACTTCCCTTTACACTAATATGCAGGTAGACTAATAAACCAAATCATGTTTTTAACCGAATTACAAGTATTCTCAAACATCAAATCTCTGACGACAATTTCAGTTCTTCTGAGGTTTTACAGTTGCACAGGCTACTGTCTTGGTTACTTTTCTCTCACTGCTGAGACAAAATACCCACTTGCCAAAATGAAGGAAGGAAAGGTTTATTTAGCTCACAGTTTGTGGAGGTTTCAGCCCATACTTGGCTGGTTCAGAGGCAGAGTGGCACATGGCAGAGGGCAACAGTTCATGGTAGAGGAAGACAGCAAAAGCAACAAGAGCAAAAAGGGAGGAGCAGCAGCAGAGAGCAGCCTCTTTCCCTCCCTTACACTGTACGCAAACTATCCGCTCCTGGGCAGGTGCAGCACTCACATCCGTAATTCCAACATTGGACCACGAATCAATCATAAATCTAGAAGCCCGCCCATGACTGCATGAGGCTTTGTGGGGACATGGAGACACAAACATAACAGCTACCTAAAAAAATTATTTAGTAATATGAAACTTACATAATCTCTCTTGTAAGTAGGAAAACATAAACAAAATGAGATGCTATATATTGTAAATAAGAATGCTAAAAATTGAAAGCATTGATAATATCTACTTGACATTACGAGGGAAGAGGTGCTCAAATATACCATTAAAAGGGTCTTTTGAAGAAAAATTTGTACCTATCAAACATCAGATTGTGCACACCAGAGCAAATCCATTTCTAGAAATCTGTGCTTATGCTTCAGATTATATGTACAAAGGATATTCTTTTTAATAATATTTGTATATTTCCAATGGCAAAAATGAAAGTTGTTTATAGAATCCTCAAAAGAGAAATGGAGAAATAAATCATGTTTTGTCCATGCCATAAAATACTATGCAATTAAACAGAGTGAGAAAGCTGGGGATCAGCTCATTGGAAGAGCAGTCCTAGCCTGTACCCCGGCTCCATCCCCAGCACCACCAAAAGAAAAGCAAAAAACTGTTTAAGGCAGTACTTATCTCTGTTTTATGAGAAAAACAAGTTGCCAAATAGTATATAGAACGCTCTTTTGAGGAAAGGACATATGAATTGCTTCTTTAAATTCTCCTGAGTATTAGAATTGGTAGGCAGGGAATGAGGGGTGGGAGATGATCCAGTTTACCTTTGGTGATTTAAAATTTTTAACACGAAAAAGGAAAAAGAAACTTCCACATTTGCTTGTTTTCTATGAAATTCAAAACTGCTTATCTTTCCAAATCATAAATCACCAACTAGCTACAGAGACAAATTTTATAATAGTTGTGATTTATTCAGATGTCTCAAAGATGTAATAACTATGTAATTTTCTCAGTCAAAAACAAACAGTATTCCAGATAACCACTTTAGTTGATTCATATACCTGGCAAAGTTGAAATGACAAACATATCAACAATACTGACTAGAAAAAATAGAATATGCTATTATAGGTTTATCTTAGAGAAAATCCAGTTCAGGGGTGTTTCTGTTACACTTGATTCACTATTTGTCAACAATTATTTTAAGAACTCTACCTGTTTCTGAACAATCCCTTCTCTTTATTAGGCTATTTAAAATGCCACTGAAAACATGTTAAACTGTAACCACTGTATGTTATGTCCTTCTTTTAGCACTCATGATCTAGATAAGCTTTTCAAACACATAACTTACTGAACCACCTAGGAAAATTTAACTACATGTAAAAAATGTTAATAGAAAAACTGTTTAAAATCAAATCATATTTCTTTTAAAAAGTTGTTTATCAAGGAGCCTTCAAGTCCAAAAAGCAGTTATTCATTATTTAAAAGTCAGCTGTATTACCAACAAAGACAGTTCCAGGAGCAGTTGCAGCCTTCCAGTCTTTAAATAATACCTACTTAAAGACTATAAATACCTATTGTTAGAATATTAATGTTTTCCACATAGATATATAAGATTTCTGTCCATCTGAAATATATTTCATTACAACAAAGTAAAACAAAGATCCCTGAGTCATGAAACAATTACTTTTCTTTAAAAAAAAGGCAATTAAAATGAAATTTCATGCTAACACTTTAAAAATCAAACATCCCCCATCCCATTTATTCTATGAATTAAAGTAAAAGAGATCTGTTTTCATAAAAATCCCATTTCAGTTCAAACATCAGGGATAAAAATTTTTTGTGCATCATGTTCTTTCTAAATAATGTCAATAAGAAACATGAGTGATAAAGTTTTCTCCATCCCAATGTGATGTAGCACTAACCTTGATCCTATGTCCAACAATTTGCGTAAAAAATTAAATTTGGCCTCTCTACTATTTTTCCCATTGTCTCCTAGCCAATCTCCATGCTGTTCTACAATATTTATAGAAAGCGCTGATCAGAAAATCACACTAGCAGTGTATCAGTCTTTAAATAAATTATAAATTAATTTTAATCTCTGTCAAGCAACAGTTTCAGATATCAAACAAGGCAAAAAAGCATCATATTAACTGGTATAAAGGAAAAATTGGGGACTTGGGCAAAGAAGCATTTATCACACTGATGTGCAGAAGATGATGGACAGCTGGATGCAAATCACCTTACATAAACAATAGCACTAAAGAAGAAAGAAACAGGGATACCTTAGATACTGCTTCATTCCATACTAATTTCCTAACTTCTAAAACAAATATTTTAAGAGAATCAAAGAATCTGTACAGTACTATTACAGGCAGCCAAATTAAATAGAAATTAATGTACAGTCAGAGAAAGAGTGGGCCAAGGAAGTCAGCGCAAAAAATAAAGACATCAGAATCATGGCTAGGGCAAATCTAAACACAGCCAGCACTCAGGATGGAAAAACAATAGCGAAGACTGCATGCCTCCCTAGAGACAACAGCAACTTGAGATTGTACTGTAATTAGCATCGCCTGGTCCAGCGAGCCCAGATAGGCATCAGACACATAGGCGAGTGACCAGAACTTCAAGACCCACACTACCCCACCTTCCTGAAAATGCCTGTGGTCCTTTCTGTGTACATTTGCTATGTGAATCTCTTCTCTTTTGATCAGTATTGGCTGAGTGGCTATACCTGTAGGCCTATGGGTGAATTGTAGTCTAACCCAGGTTGTACACACATTGCAATTCTGGTGCATAAATTATGTGTGACAAGTAGCTTCAGCAGTCACCCAGTTGGGATGCCTTCCGGAAATCCAGGAGCTACACTTTCCCTTACTTCCAATAAACTCTCCTAACTTCTGTGGTTGGTGACTTCATTCCTCAATGCTGTGAGACCCCGAAAACTCAAAAGATCTGATAACTAACCAGTCAGGAGTTATTTTCTCCTATATTGGTATTAACACTAAAGACCAGGCCTCTTTAAAATAGTGTAAAAAAAATATAAAAATATTTTCATGATCTTACAATGTACCTTTTTATTAGAGTATTCATTTATGGAACTCCCTACACATTTGGGGCCTGCCAAGACAATCCACATTACATCTGTAATCTTGAAAATTAGCAAACTGTTTAGGCTCCTTTAAATAAGCAAACAAGAAAAATAGGTGCCAGCCATCACACCTATATGATGAAACACCAACTTTTAGGGTGCTTTTTTTTTCTCTTGCTACTTCTCATAGTTCCTTCCAATTCTTTTTTCTATTGAGAACAAAGTCCATTTATAAAAATTTGAGTAGCTGTACTTAATAGTGTTTCAAAATGAAATTTAAAATTTTTAATTTAATATAGTTGATATTTTTATTAGAAGTATTAAAACTTTGAACACATCACCCACACTAAATAATTTTGTAAGAACAGTTTACTTTGGAGCAGTAATATAAAGAAGACTTACGTAACAAAGTAAAAACATCAACTATAAAGGTAAACTATAAAGTTGGTGTGCATTTTCTGTACACAAAGAAAGTAGTATAATAGTCATGCACTTTGGAGATTTTCAAGAATTACATAAAATGATTTACTAGCTATTCAAAAATATGCTGCAACTATTGAGGTCAGCCAGCTTTTTCTAGAAAAAGCCAAATGGTAGATGGGCAAGAAAGCACATACCCATAATTCTGAAGTAGAAGGAACACAATTTCCAGCCCAGGCTGGGCAACTTATCAAGACCCATCACAAAAAATAAAATAGGGAGGGGATGTAGCTCAGCATAAAGGCCCTGCATTCAATCCCCAGTACAACCCCCTGCTCAAAAAGTATCACTCCTAGGTCATTTTATTGCAATGTATTCTCTTCTCTATAAAACAAATGCTCATTATAGCACCATACAGGGTTGATATAAGGACTAAGTTAAGTAAGTAATATAGGTAATTTAAGACCTGCAGGCAATTTAAGCCCTTGCCACTCAAAGTGTGGTATAACCAAGACCAGGAGCATTAGGTAGGAAAATTTTTTTAAAACTCTGATTTGGATTTTTTTTAAAAATTCCAATCCAGACCTGAAAATAAGATTTCACTTTAACAACACTTTCAGGTAACGCACATAAACTTTTAAAGAATTTAAGAAGCCCTTCTTTAATACCTGCACACCTAAGTTCTATATGAATATTCTTCCTTAAAAACCATTTTTTGGGGGGTTGTGGGTATAATTCAGAGCAAGAGTACTTGTATGGCATGCTCAGGACCCTGGTTTCAATCTAAAATGGGTAGGGGATGGTGCATTGCTTTTCTATACTTCTAACTTCATTAGACTATAAAGAATTTTCATTTGCAAATTTGTTTCTATAGTAAAATCTCCTAATGGCTGCCTTTTCTCTAGTGAGCCTAAGGATTAATAAACTTCTGAGTTCAGACTATTTTGCTATCTAGTTATGAGATAGAAGTAGTACTGGGAAGTTAACCGTCACTTAAATCAGAGGGGAAATCTTTTACACATAGCATTTTAACCAGTCCAAAAGCAAAACCAAAAGTAAATGTAGATTATGATTACCTAAAAGGTACAATCAAGTGTTGGGTTTACTTAACGTCACTGTGATCCTGGACTTCTCCAATTACTTGAGCATGTGTCTTAAGGGACAGCATACTGTATTTGCCATCTGTTGCTTGAAATGGTTTCTTGTGGCTTACTATCCACATTACAAGTATCCCAATGCACGCATGAGTTTAACAAATAGCCAGATCAAAATTCATATGAAGAAACAGAAAGCATACCCAGTTTCAACAGCAGGGGCAATTCAGAACATGTAGGATATATAACAGTGACAAGGTAATTTAAAAATAACCCCTATAATGCTGCATTCACGGCATTAACTTTCTGCTAAAATTCTTTGCATTACAATTAATACTCTTGCCTGGAATTATGGCTCACACCTGTAATCCCAGCACTCAGGAGGCTGAGGCAAGAAAAATCACTGTGAGGTCAAGGCTAGCCTGAAGTGCATAAACCCTGTCTCAAAAAGACCAAAACAAAAAGAAAAAAATTAATACTCTTTAACACATTTTATTTTTTGAACAGCATTTGAAAATTATGAAAAGATACCTTAATTCATTTTACTTTGGATCTTTCGCCGAAAATTAAGTGCAATTTTAGTCATTTTAAATCTGCACTCCTTTTTAGTTAAATTACAGGCTAAGGCAAGACAATTTAGAATGACTTGAACTTCCACTTTTGCTTTGACAGGAAAATTGTTGAAAATAATTAAATAAAAGAATAATCCAATTCCCTCCAGCGGGAAAACATTGCTATGCCACCTCCAGTTCTAACTTTTGATGTTTGCGTTGACAGAAATGTCAATTATAGAACTAATAATAAAGTGTATTGAAAATGTATGAACGCCTATCTATAAAAGAAAAGAAATGATTACTTCCTACTCTGTGATATTTGTAGCTTTTTTTACATAGGTGATGGCTAATACATTTTTCAAAAGACAAAGTAACATCTCAAACAGAAAAATGACAAGAACAAAGTGAAAGAAATTGCACAAAGGCTGAACTTTTTTGCAGCATCAAATTCACTGACTTATTTACAAGTATTTATCAAGTTAATTATCATACACACAAATAGCCAGACTAACAAGTCAAAAATATATACAACACATAAGACAATTATAATACATTAAATTACACTTTTAGATGCAATGACCAGGTTGGATTACAGTAACTTTTTTCCTAGTATCTTTTATTTTGTACTTTATTTGCATATTGAGTTTCTCACATAGGAGAAATGATGCAATATATACACTTGTATGACTGATTCACTTCACTTTATGGTCTCAATGTGCATCAATTTTCCTATAAATAACTCAAGTCTATCCTTCTTTATGGCAGAGTAAATTAACATTTTCTTTATCCACTCATCAAAAAATAGAAATTTGATGACGTGCTCATATTCAGACCATATAGAATGAGAAACGGGGAATATTTGGGGACAGTACCGGGGGTTGAACCTAGCGCCTCTGCATTCAGCTTCACCCCCAGATCATTTTTTATTTTCAGATAGGGTCTCCTAAGTCACTATAATTATCTCAGACTCCCAGAGAGCTAGGATTACAGCCTTGTTCCACCACACTCAGCTAATAAGTTGAAAATTTTATGTACACTTTTCATATTTTCAAATGCAATCCCACAAATGTTATCTGTTTTTCTAGTGTTTCTACTGAATAATACTGAGACACTACAAATAAATAGTTTATAATGAGGCTTTATAAATAAATAACATTAAGGCATTCATTGGTTTATTATCCATTACTTACTGAAAAGGCAAGATATCATTGAGAAGGTAGTATTTTAAAGAAAGACTACAAAGAAGGGAACAGGAGAATCCTCCATTACCTAGAAAAAAAAGAGACCCAAGCAAACAGAACAGCACATGCCAACAGCCCAGAGTACATATGGTATGTCTCAAGAATACCGAAGGACAAGTGTAGCATTTGCAAAGAATGGTGTTAAAAAAAAAGTCAGAAAGATAAATATGAGGTGAGAAGATTATGTATGGCCTAGTGAACCACTGTAAAAGTGATCGGGCAAGAGAGACTCCATTTTTCTTTTCTGCAATTCCATTTTAAGAAAAGTCACTTAAAGTTCATTTAAACCGTAGGTAAACTCACCACTTCTCCCCTGTAATCAGTCATAAACCCACCAGAGAAAACAGGGTTATAAAATAGGGACTGAACAAACAGAACAAATTGGGAGGTAGGCTAAACATTAAACCACAATATCCACCCTAGGTGTAGTGTTTGACTGATTGTGTCAACTTGAGAAGTTTAGAAGCTTAACGAAACTTAGCTCAGCAATTCTACACCCTAGTGTGTAGAGGAAGCCCCTAGGGTGGATCATCACCTGGATGATATAAAAGGGAAATGAGGAAGGACAGAGGGGCTTCCATTCTTCAGAGAAGCCCCAGTCTTCACCTTCAGCTTGGACACTGTCTCCTGGCTTCTAGTGCAGACTCTCTGGCTTCTGCTTTGGATTCTCCAGCCTTCTGGTGTAGACGCATCAGCCTTCCATCACAGACCCATCTGCCTCCTGTTACAGACTTGCACAGAACACTGCAGTGAGCTCCAGACCCTGCACTGATTCCTTCGGTCTTCGGTGTGCACCCTCTGCACATTTCTTCACACGACTCTTTGGCTGACCGTCCTAAGCCAATCTTGTAATTTTTTATACAGTTGTATATCTTATGTTATATCTGTTTCTCTAGTAAAACCCTGACTGATATAGATTTCGGTACTGGGGGAGTGGCTCTAGAGAAACAGAATACAATGATGGCATTCTTTAATGGCTTGAAGGGTTCCTGGAGTTGGCTTCATAATTTGATGAGACCTAAAGACACCACGGTCTCTCCTGATTCTGTATAGTATACTGATAATCCTTGACATGAACTGTTTAACATGCCATGTAGATCTATTTGATTATCCTAATTCACCACTTATGAGGTGTCAGGAATTTAGTGATTCCATATGTAGAAATTTTGAATTTCTTTGGCAGAGTAGGAAATATAGTGGTGCTGGCTGGTTGGTCTTAGTCTCAATGGACAAACTTGTGAAGGAAAATTCCCATCTCCAGACACAGATAAGAAATTTAAAAGTTATTAACTGTGTCTTGAAAGTAAATACCCTCTTTTATAGCCTCTCGTTTATAGCCATCTTCTCTTTTATAGCCTTCATTCTTTATGAGATTGAAGAAACCCAAATGCAGTCCTTCATAATTTGATTGGCTGAACTACAATGTAAATTTAATGCTCAGCCTCGAAGGGTATCTGAAACAAAGGTGAGGGCACTGAATGTAAAAGTATGATATTCTATAACTTGTGATGGAGACATGGGAGGATCCTGAGGAGGCTAAGGATATTGAGTTCCTGGATGCTAATGAGATTATTTTGCCAGAGGAAGAGATTTCCCCACCTGCTGGGGCACAGGCATTGCACCTCCACCCGCTGCAGGTGTTAGTGCCTCCTAGTACTCCTGGAGAAGTTAATCCTGTGTTGATGAAGCAGGATGATGCTAACACTCCTCAAGACCCACCCTCACCACCCTTTTTTGCCACTAGGACCATAAACAGGCTCACATCTCATAAGGCTCCCAACTGTGATGTACATACTGTGATCCATGAGAAGATCTGCTATTCTCCCAAAGAACTGCTTAAGTTTTCTAACTTTTACAAGCAGAGGCCTAATTAGCAACTGTGGGAATAGATTTTACAAGTGTGGGATAATGGTGGCAAAAACATACACCTTTAGAGAAAGGAAAGAAAGGGAAATTAATACAGGATAGCTAACAGTTGTACTACTGTCTTCTACTGCTTTACTGAAAGGAACAGTTAATGATTACTTGTTTGACAAATATGCATGTCTCTATTTGCTTTCCTGAGGAACCACTGTGAAGATATCAACACATAATACAACAGCCATTGTTAATTTCCTACCACTTTGTCTGTAACTCCATATTGTTTGTATTGTTCTTATGCTATTTTGTAAGTGAATGTCTGTTAAAAAAAAAAAGTACACCTTAATCAGGCTGAGTTTGTTGATATGGGCCCATTAAGTAGGGATTCTGAATTTAATGCTGCAGCTAGATTGACAGAAAGGTGGAATGGTCTTTTGAAGACACAATTATAGTGCCAGCTAGGTGGCAATAGCTTGCAAGGCTGGGGTAAGGTACTTTAAAAGGCCGTATATGCTTTGACTCAGCGTCTACTATATGGCACTGTGTCTCCCGTAGTCAGGATTCATGGGGCCAGGAATCAAGGGGTGGAAATAGGAATGGTACCACTCACCATTACCCCCAGTGATCCACTAGCAAACTTTTTGCTCCCTGTCCCCACGACTTTATGTTCATCTGGCTTCGAAGTCTTAGTTCTAGAGGAGGGAAGGCTTACACCAGGAAGCCCAACAATGATACCATTGAACTGGAAGCTAAAATTGCCCCCTGGTCATTTGGTTTCCTCATGCCCCTGAGGAAACAAGCTAAAAAGGGAACCACAGTGTTGTCAGAGGTGACTGATACAGACTACCAAGGAGAAACTGGACTACTACTCCACAATGGAGGAAAAGAAGAATATAGGTGGAATGCAGATCTTTTAGGGCGCCTCTTAGTATTACCTTGCCCTATTATTAAAGTCAATGAGAAAATACAATAATCTAACACAGACACAATGACAAATGGTCCAGAGCCTTCAGGAATGAAGGTACTCTACCAGGAAAAGAACCAAGACCTGCTGAGGTGCTTACTGAAGGCCAAGGGAATAGAGAATGGGTAGTTGAAGAAGGTAGTTCTAAATACCAGCTATGACCCCATGGATCAGCTATAAGAAAAGAGGATTATAACTGCATTATTTCTCCCCTATCTAGTCCTGATAAAATATAATATTGATAGACTTAATACTGGTTCTTAAGTATTGTTAAACCTCTGTTGTAACGTTCAAGCTATGAAATTTTAAGTGTAAGCATCAACCAAAGAAAACTTACATTCTACTTGAGGGGAAATAGTACATTTTTGTTTATACAAAGGATAGCTGTAAAACATTAGGCACAATTATATGCATGTCTTCTTATCTGGAGATGGTTTAAAGAAATGTGTCTGGTTGCTAAGTTGACAAGGGGTGGATTGTACTGGTTGATTTATTGTGTCAATTTGAGAAGTTTAGAAGCTTAACTAAACTTGGCTCAGCAATTGGCTCAGCAATTCTACATACTAGGGTGTAGAGGAACCGCCCTAGGGTGGATCATCATCTAGATGATATAAAAGGGAAATGAGAAAGGACAGAGGGGCTTCCATTCTCTGGAGGAGCTCCAGGCTTCACCTTCAGCTTGGACATTGTCTCCTGGCTACTAGTGCAGACTCTTTGGCTTCCACCTTGGATCCTTGAGCCTTCTGATATAGACTCATCAGCCTTCCAGACTGGCATGGAATGCTGCAGTGAACTCCAGATCCTGGACTGAATCCTTCGGTCTCTAGTGTGGAGACATCCCTACATGCATCCTCATCCAACTAAACTCTGGGGCTGACCATCCTAAGACAATCTTGTAATTTCTCATATCTTTGTATATCTTGTGTCATATCTGTTTCTCTAGTAAAACCCTGACTGATACAATAGGTCGGCTTGACCAGCACATGCCCAGCCACTTCTGGGAAATGTAAACCTTGTGACAATTTTATGGCATTCTTGTAAAATTCCCAAGAATGAGCTAATGTGGTTGTATGGTTACTATGGAAATCCAAAAAAGGTATTTAAACTGGAGGCAGACCCCAGACTAAGGCAGACATCTTCTCTGGCTCCTTGTCAGAGACTGTCCGTTGCTGACTACTGAATAAAGCTTTGTTCGTTTTCCTGCATTTTTGGTCTCTTGTGAGTACCTGTCTCACTGAACTTGCTGGAACAAAAGAACTTAGCCTTAAGTGAAATAAGAAGCCACCAAATGATTTTAAGGAAAGAAGTAAAATAATGTAAACAATTTTAGAAAGATAGCAGGTGTGTGGAATATGGACTATTCAGGAAGTGACAAGTGTAAAAGGTTTGGGACAAGCTTAAAGGTATCAATAATCCAGTATAGGCTCTAGTATATAGCCAGATAGAGGCGGAATCTAGACTTCTAGATTTGCAGCCAAGGAGCAGCCACTTGCTGACAAGACTAAAGACTTGGTTGTGGGATAATCAGGCTTTAGCCATTTACTACACCTGGAACAAAGAAACTTTCTATACAGTAGAAAATAGAGAAGCAAAACCATGACAGAAACAAGATTCTGGAAACATAGCTCCATTGTCAATGTGCAAGGATTCACAACCAGTGTGGAGATCAGATTAGTCAGGGCCCCCTGTCTCTCCTGAGCATGTCCGCTGTCTTGTCTTTCCAAACCACCAGCTACACTTACGATGTTATAAAGATTCACTCATTCAGATGTCCCTGTCACAATCCTAGCTAATCTATGGCTTTCTCAACCAGGACTGTAATCTGATGATAGCCTTCCCATTTTCTTGCTATAAAAATCACCACTTTTCCAATAATGCTCCAGAAACAAGGGTTTTTTCCATACTCTACATCAAGTCAAGTGAGTCCCCAATGCGAGCAAAAGCAAAACTGATTTTCACAGTTTGCCCACCCTCATGAAACCACTCTGACTGCAATTAGCAATATGAATGAGCAGAAAGAAACAGCCTCAGGGGCAGAACATCACTGGCTCATGGTGAGGGGCCTTTTCTTGAATAAATCACTTCTCAATTTGTTGCCCGATTTTGGTCACTTTCCAAAGTCCTGAAATGGATGCTTTAGGCAACCTTATCTACTTTTATCACGCTGTGAGAAGTGGAGCTGCCAAGCTCCTCATTCAGCCAGTCTGACTGCATTAACTACATCTTAAATATAATTAGCCTGAGTAGCCTACTAAAAAAAGTCATAGAAAATATTTTGAAACATTTCTAAGTATAGAAATTGTCACCATATTAAAATTACTATTTCCTTTTGACTGTTAAAATGCCTCTTGAAAAAGCTTACTCAGGTGGACTTAAGTGGAAAAAGCCTTCTAAGCAGAGCAAATAGCATTTGTAAAGATACAAAGACATGGCAGGAAACCAACTGTATGGTTAAGTGTTGGGTAGGGGAAGTCCTCTATTTTTAGCACTCCCTCTCCAACTACAAAGTTCAAATATCTCACGCTAAAAATGCCCTCTCCTAGAGCAAAAAAATCTAGTATTTTTATTCCAGTTATTTTCTTCTTCTTGTCAGCAAATTTCTCGAAAGAATAACTCAAACACTGTTCTCCCCTTCTTCATTTCTACTCAATCTTTAAGCCACTATGATTGAACTTGTCATCTTATTTAAATCAATCTCATAAATATTCAGTGACCTCTCAAATTAACTAAATCCAGTGAACAAGTTAAATTTTGATCCTCACCTCACTGAAACTGCCTGTTCCACTTGACAGTAACACAGACCACTTGAGAATCTCCACTTTTTAATCTGTTCTACATGGTCTTGGTTTTCCTTGGATTGCTGTGATCATTTGTCTGCAGATCTTTTCTCTTCCTGGATTCCTACTTAAACAGTAGTGATTGCTTTTAATCTTTACTTTTACACACATCTCCAATTTTATCAGGCCTATTGGCATAGGCCTGACACAAAAAGACTACAAGTTCAAGCCAAACCTGGACAACTAACTCGTAGAGACCCCATCTCAAAAAATAAAAAAGGGCTAGGATGTGGCTCAGGGCAAAGACCCTAGCTAGGTTCAATCTCTAGTACCATTTTAAAAAATCTTTAGCTATAAAACACCTTTTACAGTATAAGCCTATTTCTTATGACAGAAAAACAGTTCTACCTTAATGTTCCACAGTGAACTCAAACTCAATGTCCAAAACTGAATGGACCTTTAAGGTATTACAGGAAATTGACAGAATTCAGTAAAAGATTTGCAAATCATATATCTGTTAAAAGTTAAGTACCCAGAATACATTAGCAATTCTTACAACCTAAAAAAAGGAAAGAATGCAATTAAATAGGATAACATTTCAGCAAGAAAAATATATGAATGGCCAACAACCACTCGGCATCATTATTCATTCCAAAATACAAATAACCACAGTGAATATACAACTTTACATTCATTAAAACAACAATTTTAAAACTTGAAAGAAAAAAAAACAACATTGGGCATGGTTGTAGAGAAACTGGAACCACTATACAGTGCTATTGGGTTAGTAAAATAGTACAAATGCTCCTGGAAAGCAGTTCAGCAGTTCTTTGAAACACTAAACATAGAACCACATAATGACCAGCAATTCAATTCCTGTTACATACCCAAAGGAATTGAAAGCAGGTATTCAAACCAATACCCATACTATTAATCATGCTATTTACAACTGATGGAACAACTCAAATGTCCACCAAGTGATGAGTGGATAAACTGTAGTGTATCTAAATAATTATATATTATTCAGCCACAAAAAGGAATGAAATGCTGATACATATTATAACATGTATCAGTGAGGATAAACTTCAAAAATACTGAGCTAAGTACAAGTCACAGACACCAAAGGTCACATTCTATATGTTTCTATTTATGTGAATTATACAGAATAGATAAACAGAGAAAGCAAACTAGGAGTTGCCAGAAGGGGGGAAAAAGGAGAGAAACAGGGAGTGACTTCTTAGGTATGGTGTTTCTTTCCAGGGTAGTAAAAATATTTTGAAATTAGGTAGAGGTGATAGTTTCCCAACATTCTGAATGTACTAAATGCTAGTGGTTGTATACTCTTAACTGGATAATTTTATGGTACATAAGTTTTACCTTAGTTTTAACCTATAAGCTGTTTGTATGTTGTAGCTGTTTGGCTTCCTTGGTAGAGTAACAGGGCAATGGTAAATGCAAATGTCAGAACCAGACAGCCTGGGTTCGGATCTCAATTTTGTACACATAGCTGAGTGACACAAGCAAGTGACATACATTCTCTGTGCCTCAGTTTCTCACCCTTAAAACCAAGTTAATAAGAGCACTCACAGGATTATAATAAATAAATGTTAACATATTTGAAACAGAATGATGCCTCATGGACAGTAAACAGTTAAAGCCAAAAATTACTATTATTTTTATAGTAATCAAAAACAAGGAAACAGGGGCTGGGGATATAGCTCAGTGGAATAAGCGCCTGCCTAGCAAGCGCAGGGTCCTGAGTTCGATACCTAATACCGCCAAAAAAAAATAAATAAAAATAAAACAAGGAAACAGTTACATATACAGAATGAGAATTCTAAGGCAGTGATGATCACAATTCAGAGATTTAACAAATCCTACATCAGAAGCAGATAATAAAGGTCTTAAAAGTACAGCTGTATCATTTAGCTCTAGCTTCTTTAAAGAGTACTGAGCACTGAGCTGAATGACAGGTGACTCTTGTGAGGTTGGTTAACATCTCTCAGCAGCATCCATATAGTAAACAGAATATGCTATTCCAAAAAGGTGAGGGGTATGGGATACAGCAGCAAGAAAAAAGCCAGTAAGTATTGAATAACATCAAACATAAAGTAGCGTTATAGGCAGCTGAGTTAGACAGAAACATTATAGGCAGTCAGACGAGTCAGGCCCTTGAAGGAGCCCGTGCAGAAGATGGGATACCTTGCAAATGAAGAGAGGGACAGTCAGACCTCAAGACAAAAGATTAAACAGATCCTCCCACATACTTCCCTAGGGAAGGAACTCAGGGATTGATATTCTAGGAGGTAGCAATCACCTTAAAAAAGCCAGGAAGAGTCACTAACCCAATCCCCTACAAGGAAGACCCCTGTTCTGTATTCAGGCCTGCTTACTAGATGACTCACTTCCCATTTGATCCTAATTTAATCAATTTTACCTGAACAATCATACCTGTAATCTTATTGGCTGACCATAGTTTGTCCCACCTCCTGCCCACCTTGCGATTTCCCATTTATCCCCTACCTTGGACCAGCCTCGTGGTTTTGCTGTATAAAATCCCTGGGAAGGGCAAGCTCCTTGGTAACCCACTGGAGCCCCCTTCTGTCCCTCTCTCAGAAAGAAGCTTTCTTTCCTTCAATAAATACATTCTCCTCTTAACCTCCATCGTTCCTAAAATTCATTCTTCAATTTTAGAGAACACAAACTCATCCCAGATATCTTTCAGGTTGAGAGTTTCTTTCCCCTGTATCAGTAGAATGTGACATATCACTGAAATTCTAGAAACCCTTGGGAGAATTTGACAATTCTCATCGAATACTTCCAAAGTACTTGAAATAGAAGAGGCAAACCAGCAATGTGATGCTATCAAATATAAACGTAAGTGGCACTGGGGACTGTCCAACTTAGGAACTTAATGAATCAAATTTTTTTCTGTATGTAGCAGAATCTAGCTACAAACAGTGGCAGGAATAACCATCACTCCTTCCTCTCCAATGCAAACACACAGACATGCATACACACACATATACACGCGGACACACACACTCCTACCTTTGAAGATTATGAATGAAGCAACTACTGAAACAGAGGCAACCAAAAATGCTCAACTTCTCACCTTCTTCTGCTTCATCCTCTTGGGGTGACATTGGGCCCCCTCCACTAGTAGGAGTGACTGGTTCCTCCTTGTCAGATTCCCGCTGTAGACTCACCACCTCATATATTGCATCTCCGGCACTGGCATGGCCTTTTCCTTCAGACTATGAAAGATATAACCATGTATTTCAATATTGGCAATTAGAAGGAAATACTAAGTGTTTCACTGGTTTATTTAAAAAAGCTAAAATTAAAAGTAACGTCATATTTACCTATAGCATGTCTGAAGTTGAGAAACTTTTTAAAGTGTATTGTTCATCACATGATAATCTAAATGCATGGTTCTTTTAGCATTATTTTAACGAATGTAAAGAAACATATTAACCATTTTGAGAGAACCAAATTTCCTTTAATCAGAAAAACCTGAGATACCACAAGCTGTGGGACAGTTAAGAAAGTGATGTTTGTTAATGAGAGCTAGCACACTCAGGTAGAAGTATTAGCAATTAATTCATAGAGGTAGATAGTGTTTGCCTTATGAACAGTCTGTACTCTAAATAGTCATTTTATTTCAGGAAGGAAAGTAAAGGCAACTATCAATTAACTCACCTTAGCATGCCTACCAAAACCCTAGACTAGCGGTGGCAAATCCACAGCAAGTTGAGAGCTCTAAAATGTTTGTCACCACTGCCCTAGACAAACTGGCCCCGCCTCCTTCTCCAGCTTCCTCTCACACCCAAAGTCTGTCACTGAATTCCAGCCATTCTGGCCTTGTTTCAGCTCCTTGAACCCTTTAAACTCTTTCCCAACTCAAGGCATTAGACTGTATTTTTTCCCCTGCTAATACAGTTTCTCTGAAAGGCTTTACTAACTCCCATGTACCACAGATACTTACTTCAAATGTAACTTAAACAAAGTGGTTTTCAAATGCCTCCTTCCCAATGTAGACTAAATTCCGCTTGTTTTTATTTTTATCAAGCTCTGTCCTTTGCCATTACTGCACTTACCATAACGTTACTATGTATTTCTTTTCATATTTATTCTGTTTAACACTGTTCTCACTGACAAGACAACATCATAAGGGCAAGGGTTTCCTTAATATAAAAAAGTGATCCATGATATACAATAAATGCATGTGGACTGTGTTAATTTGAATAAAAATTATGTGATACATAATATACAGTAAATGCATGTGGAATTAATGCTTGGAATAACAATAAAACATATGAATTTGGGAGTCAAAAAGATTTGAATTTGCAAATTTCACTACTAAGCAGATGTGCCACATTGGATAAATTACTATGCAGAGTCACAGAATCTGTCCCAAAGAAATAGAAATAATCTCCTCCAGATTGTTAAAATTGGATTATCATAATACTTTTGATATTCACCAAAGCACCTGAAACTAATTTAGTTTTTCAGCACCACACCAGGATCTAAAGAACACAAAATAAAAAAGTAAGCATACACAAAAACAAAATCTCTAATGTCTGTCTGCACTTTAATATATTTAAATACAAAAATATAATTATTTTATTATTTACTGTTTTCAAGAATTCTGAACCCTAATCAAATTTCAAGTACCCTTCAAAACAATTTCAAATAATGAAAGTTAAAATTGTCTACTGCTCATAAGATAAGAGAAAAAGAGGGCCATGAAAAGTTAAATTAAGTTTAAACCAAACAAATTTTCACTGCATTTTTACTCTGTCCTGAGACAGAGAGCTCAATCTATAATCACTAAAAGAATCATGTGAATACAGTAAAAATGAAATACTTGCAAATTTTTTAAATAAACCTCAACACAGCAGGCAAGAGGAAAACAGAGTAATGAAAAGCAGAAAACAATAAAATGGTAGCTCTAAAATGAAACATAATGATAATGTTGTAAAATATAGCCTAAACATATCAGTTAAAAGATGGATTACTAGATTACTTAAAAAACAAGATATAAGTACATTCTATCTCCAAAGAAAATTCATTTAAAATATAATAATATCAGCAGGTTAAAAGTAAAATGAGGAAAGATATACCATGAAAACACTCATTAAAGGAAACCCAAAGAAGAAATTGTATTAACATAAGACAACAAAGACTTACTAACCAATTAAAAAGTCATTAGGGATGAAGGACCTTACACAATGTTAAAAGGATCAATTTAACAAGAACATGTAAGGGTACCATACATTTATGCACCTAGTAAGAAAGTCTCAAAGCAAAAGCAGACATAAATGAAAAGAGATTGACAAATTCACATTTACTGTTGTGGAGAACAATATTTCTCTTGCAGTAATCCACAGAAAAAGTACACAAGAATTCATCAAGGATACTGAAGAAATGAACACCATTACCAACAAGACCTGATGCTTAAACACCACTCCACACTACAGTACCCAACAACAGCTACAAAAACACACACATTCACAGTGCACACAAAGCATTCATCAAATCATTTCTTGAACTACAAAACAAAGAAAGCTTCAAAAATTGAAATTAGATAGTACTCAGTGAGCAGAATACAATTAAATTGGAAATAAACAACAGATAAATATTTGAAAAAGTTTCTAATACTTGTAAGTAAAATAACATAGTTATAAATAATTCATTGACAGAAAAGCCAATTTAGAAGGTCTTTTCAACAGAACAAAAGTGGAAATACAACAAATCAAAACTATAGGAATACAGCTATAGTATACACACAAAGTTGTAAGTTCGTATATTACAAAAGAAACAACCAAAAATCAGTAATATCACCTTTCACCTTAAGAAACTAGAAAAAAAAGAACAAAGCAAGCAGAAGGAAGGAACTAAGGTAAAAGCAGGCATAAAATTGGAGAAAGACAAACTTTTAAATGAGGGAAGTCAAAAGACAGTTCTTTGAAAAAAATAGTTAAATTAGTACACCTCCAGCTAAATTGACAGAAAAGACACAGATTATCAATATTAGGAATAAAATTATGTGCATCATTACAGATGCAACAAACATCAAAAAGGATAATAAATATTGCCAACAGCACTAGAGATCTCAGCCTACTCAGGTTAAATAAACTAATTCTACAAAAGCCGGTAACTACTGACATTTACCCAAAAAGAAACAGACAACCTGAAATATCCCATATCTAGTAAACAAAACTAAATTTGTAACTCACATCCTTCTAAAAATGAAACTTTAGACCAAATGGTTCCAACAACAAAGTTTTAAAAACACATCATGAAGGTGTTATGGCTTCTATGTAGAAGTCCCTCTAAGTCTCATCAAGTCATAGGTGGGGCTTAAAAGGTTGCTGGATCTAGGGTATATGATGCTAAAATCAAAGATGCAATGCTAAAATTAAGGGTGGATAGTCTGGACAAGGGACACAAAGGAGGTTGCTGCCTCCTGCCTTCTGCCTGCCCAGCTTTGCCCTTGAGTTGCAATTCCTCTGGGATAACTTTCTGCGCTGCCACCCTGCCCTGGAGACATACAACTATGAACTGAAACTTCTACAAACTGTAAGCTGACACAAATCCTTACTTCTTTAACTCTGCATGTCAGGTATTTTGTTCTGGCAATGAAAGAAGTAACTAAGACAGAATTAATAAGAAATAACACTAATGTTTAAAAGTATTTCAGAAAATAAATATTCATCAACTCATTGAACAGTCATCAATTCCCTGACATAAAAACTGAAGGGAAGAAAAGAAAATCACAGACTAATATTCTTCATAAACGTAGACAAATTTCTTTAAATATTAGGAAACTAAAATAAGATCTTGCCAGGTGTGGTGGCACACGTCTGTAATCCCAGCTTGAGGCAGGGGATTGCTACGAGTTCGAGACCAGCCCAGGCTACAAAGTGAGCTTGAGGCCAGCCTGAACTGCACAGTGAGACCCTATCTCAAAAAGAAAACAAACAAATAAATAAATAAGATCTTTATAGACTCAGCTAATATGTATTAAAAATCCAATCCATATGTGTACAAATTTCAACTCAAACATATTCATATATATTACAAATATATATGTAATCCAAATAAATTATGTATATATGTATAAAATATTATAAGCAGTCTTATTGAGGGAATGTAAAGCTGGTTCAATATTGAGAAAAATCAGCATAACGCACCATATTAACAAAGTAGAAAAACAAAAACCACATTATCATATCAACTGATTCAGAAAAGGAATTTAGGAAATTCAGCATTCATTAATTCATATTAAAAGCTAAGTAAATAGGAATGTAAGGGAACTTCTTATCCTAATAAATGTTCTCTGTGAAAACCCTACAACATTATACTTTGTTTGTTACCAGGAATCAAACTCAATAATGATAATAAAATACTGATCTGTATTTATAAAACAAATTACCTGGTTCAATAGTAGAATTCATTACACTTTAGGAACATGAAATATCTGATAGGCACTTAATAATGCAAGTTGATTAAGTTACAAAGATTCATCATACACAAATAAACTCTAAATTTTTTTTCAGTTCATCAAATACAAGGTATAACAGCCACAAATATATACAATCACATGAATAAATAGTGTATGTCCATATATATAACATATACAGAGAAATATATAAGCCAACCATGAAGCTTCTATTGGCTTCAACAGTGGAGAAGGTTAAAGAAAGGCAATACTAAGTTACCAAAAAAAATCACCTTCCACCCCTTTTATTTTCCTACGATAACCTTGACTTTGTTAAAATCTCCATCTCTCTGCATGTACAAGAGTTACTACTATTATTCATGTACTATTGCTTATTTACTGATTATACTTTGATTTAAATAGGCTTAAATCAACAAGGATTTGCACAAGGAAATTTCCCTTTTATGCTTTATAACTAACAGCGGATAAAAGACTTTATCGCCAACTGTTTGAGGCACCCAAAAGCAAGAGATTTCATGGAGAAGGCAAGAAAATATGTGATGTTTTAACATTAAGCCTACACTTAGCACACAAACCAAATCAATCCTTTAGGAGACCTGTAGCAGTAAAAAGGCATAAGAACAACCAGCCACTTCCACCTCCAACAAGACTCATGTTTTCCTAGCGAAGACTGAAAAAGTGGGTACCTTTCCTATATGAAGTTAAAGTCACAGGAGCTTCTGAAAACAGGTATGATTATTAGATCTTGTCATGACCTGAACCTACCCTCTTTTTTTTACAAGCAAATCTCCATCCAAATTATCTCTCTGCCTAAAAACAAGACAGGAAGATGGCATTTGGAGAACAGATCAAAAGAAAGATTATTCCTCCCTCTTGTAACTTCATTTGCCATCTCACTTCCTCTTTGGTATTATGACTCCTCTCAATTCATTCTAATTTTCATCCTTTCTTGTTTCTTAATTTTCTGTTTTCTGAATCCAAATTCTATTCCTAGCCAGACACAAAAGGGCAGTAAGATATTTAGAAGAATGCTCAGCACTCAGAAAGTACTATGGATGTGTTATTTCTTGTAATTGGTTGGTGATACCTGACACAATACTTTGAGGCATGAGAGTATAATAAACAAGTAACATTTGTTAATAACAAAGGAAAAGTGTCTTTCACATCCTATTATATTGTTGCTCTGGTAATCCTTATGAACAAATAATGACAGTGGTAATCAGGGTCACAAGCATCCAGTCCCAACAATAAAACAAGCTTGTTCATTTCTTATGACCTTTACATTTTTGTCTCTTCCAGGGTTCTTTCCCTGGACCTTCCTATATATGTTAAGTTCCTTCTTGTTATTCAGACTTTAGGCAGTTATATATCACCTGTGTCACTGTGCTGCTGTGGCTTCCCTCAACATCCACCTAAACCACCGCAGCATTGTACAAATTCTTTTCATTTTATTTTATCACATACTTCGTTCTATAATAGTGGATTTTATATATTCATTATTAATATGAGGTAACACGGAGATTCTTTGAAGGTAAGGATTGTATTCTGAACTTCATTCTTTTACTACAGACACCTACCATACCACAGATGCCAGATGTACACCTTTGGTCTTTGAACTGACTTGATGTAACAGCCAGGGAATTATTTGTGCTGGAAATCTCTTAAGTGGCTAATTCCAATGTCATAGAATTTTATAGATAAAAAACTTCAGTTATACTATTAGTAAGACTCTTATAATAAGAAAACTACCAGTTAGATAAAGAGATTCCTACTGGTACTTTATTTTCTATTGAGAATCAGCCTCATCTGACATACTTATTCTGTATGCAAATTCAAAACATTTATTTTCATATAGTAAACCTAAAATATACCCACAAAAATATGAAGGTTGGTATTTCCTTATGAATAAAGTTCAGTATGTCTTTTAAGGACTAATACCCCAACAAATAAACTTTTTATTATCATTATTATTATTATTATTATTATTATGAGTTGAAGAATCTCCATATAATACCAGTATATTTCTTAGAAAAGTTGTTTATTATGTTATCAGGTATAATAATAGAAATTCTTTTAATAATTTCAATCTCACTAATTCTATAATGTATGCTTTCTCACTATCTCAAGAAATGTCATTGTGGATTAAAATATGGATGCTGACCTCAAAATGTCCTAGATTTCCTATACTATTATAAATAACACTGTTTAAGGTTAAGTTTAAAATGAATATCACATAAGCATTTCTACCTTCATGACACTTTTTTTAATAATTGCTCTAAATTTTCATTTATAGAAAGCTCAAGGTCCTGAGTTCGATTCCTGATACTCCCTCCAAAAAATAAATACATAAGTAAATACATTCTCATTTATAGCTTATCGCACATCCCCAGAAGAATTCAAGGGCCACTCCCTTGTGTTTTCACTGCTGCTGATTCCACTGTCCCCTTGAAAACTGAACTGTTTTAGAATTATTTCATCTTACCATCCGAATCTGCTCCTATTTTTCCAGGCACTGTTCTCACAGATACTTAATTATGCAGTAAGATCACTGAGTTGCTGACATGTTACATTTTCCAAGCTCCCTTCTCTCTGTATATCTATTCTTTCCTGCCTAAGTTATTTAACATCAATTTTTTATACATTTCGACCCTAGCACAAAATAGAAAACATTATTATGAAAAAATAACACATTTAAATAACACGTTTCAAGAGGTTGAACAAGTAGTATTATAAGATAAGCAAAATTTCATCATTATATATCAATTATGTTCCTCCTCCCTTATTGTATCCAAACAGATCTCTTCGTGAGATACTCTTTATGTGGTAATGAGCCTATTATTTTTGTTAAATTTTCAACACAGTACATGAACACAAGTCTTTAGATAAGAGTGTTACATCTCATTGCAGGCACTTGGTAGTGCTTTCATGAACTCCACCAAAGAAAGGCAAGGGGAAGGAATGCTCATACTTAACAGAACCTAAGTCACAGAGTTTGCCATCTTGTTTTGCTTAAAACATGGCATATTATTTTTTTAATGCATTGTGGAAGAGTAGATGTAAGAATTATTTCCTTTCTAACTTACAACTTCAAAATTTTTAACTATACTTTTTCAGAATTGATCCTAGTCATTCACCTAACAATTCTACATGTTCTTGATGAAGATCTATAATAAATTACCGATTGCCACTGCAATACCTTAAGAAAACAGGGATGTATTCAGTTTTCCTTTCTTTGATGTAGACTCATGATAACACCTCAGACAGACTTAAGGGTATGCTACCCCAAGATACAACATCTTGGCCTTTGAGACAGGAGCAGCAAAAAAATGATCACTCTCACCTTAACACTGCCTCTGTTTCCCTAAAGGGGGCCAGAAAAATCTAGCCAGAGTAGGTCATAAAATTTTTATTTCAGGTGCCTCATTTTCTCTGAGCACCCACACTCTCCTCTTGAGTGCATCCTACATTTACCTCTAATAAATCATTTTTATGTCTATTTTTTAAATTTTTATTTAAGAAGTATCCTAAAGAAAGGAATGTCCTCATCCTTAAAGGCACAGAGACGCCAAGAACAATCTGAAGAGACCTTGCTAAAGTTCACCTTCAATTTATTACCACTGGATATACAACTTTTTTGTCCAATCATACTTCTATATATTTGCACTCATCAAACTAAGCATAAATATGTATTTTCTGTCCTCTGTCATGTAAAGCATATTAGATGAGTTTGTATGCTTTTCTATTGTTAAGGTTTCATTTATTATAAGAATCTCAGCCTTGAATCTATCAATGAATAAAAGAAATCATTTCTGTATAATCCACTTAATACAATGTACTGGAAATTTAGAAATAAACAGCATCATCTGTTCCTAGTATTTCATACTTATTTTGACTAATCATTACCAGCAGAATATAGAATTATTCTATAACATAAAAATTAAAAAATAAAGCACTATGAAACTACAAAGGTTATATTCCAATCAGTTTCTTATCAAGGTATCCTGTCACTAAACAGCTTATGGATAATGAAATGCATGGCATTTATTTCCAGTAATAGGGAAAAAATAACAGTTCATGTAAAAATTTCTTAGAGAGTTTATTAGAGTAGCAAGATGCTATTGGTACAAGTTTTGAGTACTTCCAAAATTAATGGAATTAATTTCAGACTGTCTTTTTTTAAAACATCATTTACTGCACCAGTACTTATCATCCCTTTCTACTGAACCTAGTTATAGGAATTTATTATTTTTAAGTTTTACATTGCTGTACATTCAAATATTTATTTTATTAATATGCAATAAAGGCTTAAATTTTTTTTAAAAATCACTTCATATTAACACAGTAAGCACATAAAACATGAAAGAACACGACCTTCCAAAATTGTTTTTGAAGTCCTTCAATAAATTCAAAAAAAATCAAGTAGTCCATCATTTCTTCATGACATCACACCTACAGAAATAAACTAGTTAACTTTTAAAATATGTACTATGCCATTCCCACCAACTTGGCAACAAAAGATTTTTAGCACCTGACTTCCTATTTTAATGAGGTGCTCATTTAGAAGTATCAGTAGAAAAAGAGTTTGGCCTCCAAATTTAGAAAAAGTACAAATAAGTACTGAATTTTCTCAAAAGCGCAATACTACATAAGACAAAGTAAGTTCTATCTTAATAGTTTGGATTTGCATCCACAACCTCCTTTGCCAGTTGTTTTGGCGGCAGAAAGGGAAAATTTTGTCTTCCATTCAATAATCAATTGCAATCTGAGTTCTGCCTCACTATTCTTCAGAAACTGAGTAAGTCTTACTTAAGAGTCTAAGAATCTTGCCCTTATTTTCCAATTGAATTCCTAATTTGCCTCCTGCACAAACTGTGCTGCAGGCATTCTCTCCTTCTAGAGAATTTCCTCTTTCGCCTTTACTGGCCTCATGTTCTTATGATTTTACCCCACAATCTGTGCATATTTTTATACATGTACTTGACTTAGTTCTCTTCTACTGACAATCTTGTAAATGACTGCTTTTCCTAAAGCTACACATTTAGCATTAACTCTTTATTAAACATCTAGACCTATGAGATACTACTGTTCACTACTCTCAAGCAATGACCATGTTTTACATATTTATTTCCTAAGATTAAGGCAAATATCCAACTACCTATTGAATATCTCTAACTGAGAGTCCTACAGGAATATAAATTCAGCATATCCAAAACTCTAGTAGCCTTTATGTCCTCAAAACTTTTCTCCCTAAACTCTGTCTTAATCAAAAGAATCCAGTCACCCTGTCACCTAGAAGTAATCCTAGCCTCCTTGTTCTCCCTCATTCCTTCATAAAACCAAACTCTTATAAAGAGCTAGTTGATTTTCACTTCTTTACAGCTTTGCCATTTCATCTTTCCCATCACCCTCACTGCCTTTTCCACAAAAGCCTTCTTACTTTATATTTACTGTGTCTACTCTCAACAGTTTCCACTGTTATCAGTGACTTCTCTGAATTATAAACGTAGTGTCAATCACAGCTTAAAAACCTACAGTGGTTCCTCTCCAACTGAGAACAAAACCTCTAAAGTCCTGAACAATGGTAATGATCTACCTATTCAGAACAATTAACCATGATGTCCACTGATGTCCTAGCAAGATTTGATTTCCTACAAACCCTAAATATTCCATAGTGCCTCAATTGTATGGATTTACTCAACTGCTGACTCTGACTAAACTCTTCTCTGCCCTGTGATATTTCAAAAGTCTGACTTTTCCACCAGAGTTAATTATTCACTTACTGATTCATTCTTTCACAATATACTAAAGATATGGAAGATTCTGCCAATACATACTAGATAACAGACAAAAAAGTAGGTAGTCAATTGGTATTAATAACAATAGCTAGGCTAGAGATGTAGCTCACTGCTAGAGCACTACCTACCATGCACAAGCTCATTCCCCAGGACCACAAAACACAAAACAAAATAAAATAAAATCTAACATTTCCTGAGCATTTATTAAGGGATATTCACTGCTCAAATGCCCTTATGTGGCTAAGATTTATTCACAACAACTCTTTGAGGAGGTATACCTGTAGTTCTCATTTTAAAAACGATGGGAGTCTTGCCTAAGTTTATAAAACTAGAAAATACATAGCAGGGTACAATGTGATACAGACTAAAGAAGTCTGACTTGAATTCAGTGTAAGCTGTATGATTACTTAGTATGGCTTTTGCAATTTTTATAAACTTTTATTGTTGCACTATCACCTAGCATTGTAATTTTTACCTCTATGTCTCTCAGTTCTTAAGGACAGAAAATATATATAATATTATTCACTCGTATATCCCACACATCTACCATAATCACTATTACACTGTAGGGATGCAATAAATGTTTAGTAAACTAAATTAAGTATTAAAAATCACTTTTTAAGTGAATACTGGAATGTCAGCAAGATTATAAAATATGTGATACTGGCCTCTGGCCTTCCCCTCAATACAGTCACACTGTGTATGAAGCAGGAATGTCCTCTTGATTCCTTTACCTTGACCTCTAGTAAAGCATAGCTTAAGAAAAACCTTATTTAAACTCATTCAATAATAACAACAATATGACTGGCAAGTTACTAAGATGCATTTCCTCAGGTACATTGGTATTTTACCAGGAAGCAAAGCTTTAAAACAGTGGAATGAACATATGATAATAAATACTAGATATTCATTAGTATTAGAAAGTTTTCTGAGTAAATAGCTTTCAAATAATCCTGTATAAATAGAGTGTCCTTCCTAGATCAGCACAAACATAATGAATTTCACCAGCACAGAGAGCCTGTTTTGTAAGAGGCTTCAGACTGGGCACACTGTCAATATTCACAATGCCGTAAGTCCTTTTTCAGATAAAGAACAACTAATTTAAATAGTGATATCAACAGTCAAAGGCAATGCAAGTAAACAGAAGGAAATTAAAGTTAAATACAGTAAAAATGACTAATCCTCAAAAGAAAAAACTTTCAGAGAACAGTATTCCAATTTCAATTTAACTAGCATAATTTTCCACTTGCCATAAACATTTTACAAGTCTTAGAGTTAAACTACTTAGGTCCAATTCCTGGTCCATCGTTTAAAAACCTTCCCATGACCCAGTGTGTATCTGGAAAACAGGAATAATAACGGCCCCCATACCTCAG
The DNA here is from genome assembly GCA_004027595.1 of Dinomys branickii. Lineage (NCBI taxonomy): Eukaryota > Metazoa > Chordata > Mammalia > Rodentia > Dinomyidae > Dinomys > Dinomys branickii. The sequence goes on along the minus strand of PVLD010006439.1, from coordinate 46,808 downwards.
CAGACTTGCACTGGTCATTGCCAAGCAAACTCATCTAAGGTGCTTAGAACTGGGGCACAGCAGGTAGTAAAGTCTCTATCAGTAAACTAGAAAGTACTAGCGCTATTATATTGGCTTACAGAATAATAACCCCACAAGTCATCACTGATCTCCTTGGAAGAGATCACAAAAAAGCCTTCTTATAGCACTTAACATTATCGACATTTATAGGATACTTCACACAATAGCTATGGACTATGCATTCCTTACAAGTGCTCAGAAAATTCACAAAGACAGGCCACGTGCTAGATAAAAAAACACATACAGACAATTTAAAAGAATTCACATAGTATGTTCAAATAGTGACAAAAACTAAACACAATAATAATTGCAAAACAACCTTGATAATTAATAAATACTAGAAAATGAAATATTGCACTTCTAAATTAGCCCCACTATCACAAAGGAAATTATGACTAATCATACAATTTTTTGGTTGTTTTGTTTTGTTCTGTCTTTGAGAAAGGGTCTCGTTATGTAGTTCAGGCTGGCCTTGAATCTACTATGTAGCCAGGCTGGCCCTAGCAGTGCTCTTCCTGCCTCAGCCTCCTGAGTGCTGGGAGTATAGATATGCTACCACACCCAGCTATAAGTAAAGTAAGTAGTGTTTAGAGGGAAGGTTGTAACCTTAAGAATGAAAAGGTATAAGGAAAAGAAATTTGTAAAGATGACCAAATCTTCACCTAGAAAAACAAGTTAAGCCTTGAGGAAAGGCACATTGGTTTTTTTTTGGTACTGGGAATCAAACTCAGGACCTTGTGCCTGCCAAGCAGGTACTGATGCCGCTGAGCTGTATCCCCAGCCTGAAGCCTATAGGAAGAAAAGGACAGTCAAGAATCAGTATAACAAAGGGAATAAACAAAAGAGAAAGCAAGGAAAAAAACAGGAAAATGAATGAACCCAAAATCTCATGGTGGGAGGGAGGGAACTGTTCATAAAGTTAATAGATTTATACCTAAGTTGGTAAAAGTCAAGATAGAACACATAAATTAACAAGTATCAGGGTAAGAAAAGATCCTACAGATCCTAGACACTGAAAACACAGCAATATAAATTAGACTAGATGAAAAACTGAAAACTTCTTTGATATAAAACTCATGAATAATGCCTCAAGAGCTGGATGTGGTGATGTGTATCTGTAATCCCAGCACTCAGGAGGCTGATTCAGGAAGATCTCCATGAGTTCAAGGCCAGCTTGAACCCACAATGAGTTTAAGGCTAGCTTGAACTACATAGCAAGATCCTATGTCAAAAAAAAAACAAAAAACAAACAAACAATGACTCAAGAAGAAATTTAAAACCATTAAATGCAATAACTTAATATCTACTAAAGATACTAAATTCATAAAGGAAACCCTTCTCAAAAATAAAGTACAGACCCAGATGGTTTCACTAGTGGTTCTAGCCAATATTCAAAAATAATACAAATCTAACATAAATTTTTCCAAAACACAGAAGAAACAATGTCTGACTCATTTTTTGAGAACAATTTTACACTGAAATTAAAACCCAACAAAGATATTATAAGAAATCTACAGACCAATATCCCTCATGAAAACAGATATAAAGACTATTACTAAGACATTACTAAATCAAACCGTTACATATAAAAAGAATACCATCATGACAAATACATATAAATAGAATCATGATCAAGGAACTTGTCCTGAAGAATGCAAAGCTAGCTTAACAATTAAAAAAAAACAAAAATATTATGTAATTTCAACATTGAAGGAAAAAAGAAAACCTCAGTAATAAATACAAAGTATTTGGTAAAGGTCTAATGCTGTTCATGGAAGAAAAAAAGCTCAGTGAAGAAAAAGAAACCACAGGCATTCAGTTTGGAAACAAGGACATAAAATACTTTATCTGCAGATAGTATATGTAGAAAACAGTTTAACTCAGGAAAGTTGAAGGAAAAATAGTTAATATACAAAAATCAATTATCTTTCTACACTCTAAAAGTAAACAAAGTTGAAATTTTAAAAATATATAGTAAGAGAAAAACGTAGATTTTGGGTATTGAAGAAAAATGGTATTTAAAAAACCAATTATCATTCAATATTCTAAAAGTGAACAAAGACGAAATTTTAAAAGTACAATATATAGTAATATGAAAACATGTAGATCCTGGGTCGTGACATCAGCAATGGAGGTGTAAGAGGGCTCCAGCTCTAGTCTCTCTCAAAGAAATACCAACTGGCAACTATACACAAGTAAGAATGCCTTTTCAACATGTGCAGAACCTGAAGGTGAGGCTGAAGAACCCCCTGTGGAGGTCAAAATGTAAGAAAAGTCACAGTAGGAACGTAAGAGGATAGCTTCACTATCATCACGTTGCTACTCCCTTAGGATAGCACAGCCTCACATCAAAAGGGTGTACAGTTCTTCTAAAAGGAAAAAGAGAACACGAGACAGGCATCCAGCTTCCCTAACATTCTGTGGTGCTTCTCAGGAAGCTCACTTCTATCTTCCTTCCTGGGAAACAATGAGGTAATTGGGCTAGACTACCTGAGGTTAACTAAGAGTATGGGTGACAGCAACCAGTGTATTGATCTTGGCAATGGCACATCACTTCTGAAAGCTTCATCAGACCAGGGAGCAAGTTAGCAGTCAGACAGGGCTACTGGCTGGAATACCTGATTGAGTGGGGATGATCGTCCTAACTGCAAAGTGGTACTGAGATGTCATTTGGCCAACAACCATAGTCAGAAGTCCTGCCTATTGTTTCTCTTACCAGGAGTCCAGACCAGTTTCAGACTATGTCCTTCCATCTAGGGCTCCTGGTCAATGACCTTGCTAAACTTTGAGGCACGTCCTGCAGCCTTACCCAACCAGGGAATCCAGGCACAGCCATGTCTAACCGCAAGGTACAACCTGCAGCACCATCCAACTGCAGAGCACAACCAGCAACCTCCCCGAGTTGTTTGGTGGGGAACAACCTACTTCCTCACTCAACCAAAAGCAACTGGGAGCCAGATGAGGAAAAACTGGAGCATGTATATACTTCCTATTAGTGTAGGGAAAACAAAATGATCCAGTAGCCTGGAAAAAAGTCTGGTAGTTCCAATCCTTTAAAAACAGTAATGGTCTACAACTTGATTTTCATAGGTAACCTCTTCAATTTCATCAGATTCTAACCTAATTTCTTCTTTATATGGCAATTCTACCTCTCACTATCTACCCAAGAGAAACAAAAACCTAGGTCTACACAAAGACATACATGTGGCAGCTTTACTCATGTTACTTCAAAATAGGAAAAAATTCAAATTTCAAACAGATGAATGGATAAACAAATTGTGATATATCTATATAAAGGAAAGCCCTGGGTTCAATCCCCAGCACTTACTCAAAAAAAGAATGCTATACAAATGGCATCACACAGCAGATAATTCTTAGGATAAATATCAAATGGTCTTCCTTATATGAGAAACCTAATAAATAAATAAGGAGCAAAATAAAAGATAGATGATAAAATGCATGGAGGCAGACATTGTGGAGATCTGAAAGTGATCTGGAGATTGGGGGGAGACAGAACAGTAGAAAGGAGAAGAAGTAAAAATGATCGACACACAATATGTATCTGTACCAATTCCCCAAGATAAATGTAATTGTTACATATTGCAAACATTTACTAGTAGAAAACAAAACAGAAAAAGGAATGAACAGCTGGTATACAACATAGAGGAATCTCAAAAACACTGTTACATTAAAGAAGCTTTACCTGAAAAAAAAGCTGGAGAGGACTGACTGGAATACGTACACCTGAATTTTTTTTTTTTTAAGTCTCTTTATTGATTCCTGTTAGGGGCACTGGTTGCACTGTTTAGTTTGTTGGGTTTTTTTGTTTTGTTTTTCCCTGCAGTAGGGATCGAACTCAGGACCTTGTGCTTCCCAGGCAGGTGCTTATGCCACTGAGCTATATCCCCAGCCTTTTTTTTTTTTAAGACAGGGTCTTGCTATGTAGTTCAGGCCAACCCTGAACACACTATGTAGACCAGGCTGGCCTCAAACTGGCAGCGAGCTCCTGCCTTAGCCTCTTGAGTGCTATGATTACAGGTGTGCACCATCACATCCAGCACGCACTGGAACTTTTCTTTGTTGGAGACAGGGTATTGCTAGGCAAGGGCAGTTCAGGATGGCCTCAAACTCACTATGTAATCCAGGCTGGCCTTGAATTTGTAGCAATACTCCAGCCTCAGCCTCCCAAGAGCTGGCACTACAGACACATACCACCACATTTGGCTGGAATTTTTAAGAATAATGAGAATGCTATCTGAATTTCTGTGGTGGTTATTTGTGTGTACAAAATTGTCAAAAATTCAACAAAATGTACAATTTAAATGGGTGTACTTTATCAATATGATAACTGTACAATATTGAAGTTGATTGTATTAAAGAACCCTTAACATGGAATATAAAATCTCACATGATCAGAGACCTAGCTTTCTCCCACAGTTAACTCTGGTGCTGCTAAATTTTCTAATGCTCTGGACATGTACACATGCTGTTTCCTCCTCTCACCTAATAGATTTCTGCTTCCCTGTTAGATCTCAGATCAAACAACTTTCTTCAGAAAATGTTCCCAGACACCTTAGTTTCAGTCCCTTGGTTAGCTGCTGCCCTTACTCCTTGTAAGGGCAAAACAAATGAAAGTGCCACTTGGTCCTGCGTGGACACTGATCAGGAACAAAGTAGATACTCATTTATCTCCACTGCCCACAAATGAAGTCCTGCTACATTGGAGAATATAAACACTATGAAGAAAAAATAATTTGTGGACAGGACATCCCTATCACATGTTTTGACAGGAAAATCAGAGTGTTATACCCAGAAGTCTGGTCTAATCTACAGATCTACTTCCAAGGTCATCCAATATAAGTGCAGTACTCACAGAATGAAAGAATGGGTCCAGGTATCTAAGTCTAAATTATACAAACCTAAAAGTAAATCATGCTCCCCTGAATCCTTTAAAAACAGTAATGGTCTACAACTTGATTTTCATAGGTAATCTAATTCCTTCTTTATATCAATGTCACCTAATCAGGACCAATATCTCCACATTAGTATCAACAGCCACAAACCAATCCATTTTCTGGTGTTATAAGAAGTGTGGCTTCAGATAGCTGTATAATCAGTTTTAAGGTAAAGAGTTTTAATTTCAGCTCTGTAATTATCCACATGGATATTAATAATTACCCACATGGATGTAATTTATTTAACTTCTCTAGCTATTAACTTTTTGATTTTCATTTTAGCTTAAGGGGTAAATCTTCAGATGTGGATCCATCAATAATCTATTTTCTATAGCTTTCCACACTTTTTCTGTAATACAGATTATAGCACTAAGGTTAGAAACTGTCTTTTTCATAATTAAAATGCATTTACAACAGTTTCACATTTAATAAAGCTGAATATTACAAGTGAATCTAATTTAATCTTTTTAATTCACATCAAACAATGTCATGTAGCATTTTGAATAGTTTATTACTAAGCAAACTTTTGTGGTACTCATTATTTAATACTAAAAAACTTTTAAATATGCAAATAACATTTAATAATTCACCTTACCCACATATACACAAATATATACATGGGAGTATTAGAGAACATACAGGCATAAGCTGGGGAAAAACTTTTTCCCAAGTCTTCAAAAGGTAGAATTTACATCAAAATAATTTACAGTTATTAAAATAATGAAAACCTACTTTCTATACAGTTCCTTTATTGACTGTTATGCAAATCTGAATAATTCTGTGGCTCATAATCATAAAGTCTTTGACAGCAATAACAATTGCACTATCAAAAAAAAAGAAGGGAAGCAAAGCAGGATGAAAGGAGGGATGGAAAGGGTAGAAGGCAAAGAATCTCATAACAAAATATTAAAAGACACTCAGGAAACTGAGTTTTAAATATTGCTCATATAATGTGCATTACAATATGCTGCAAAACAAAACAGTCCACAATAATAAAAGCTCATGTGGGCTAGTTATAATAACCTTACCAAAGATGCAAACAATAGTAATTTCACAGTATATGAAGAATGAGCCATGATAATTTCTTTAATATAAAAATGGATAAGTGACTTCTATATTTGTTCTCTGTGCTGGTGCTTGTTTTTGCCACACTGCATTTCTGTTATGACTGTTTAGAAGTATTTTAAAACTTGGGCAAGTGAGAGTAGTAACACCAACATGTAAAATATTTCTATCATTCAACAGAAATTCAACCCTGATTTTACAAAACTGGCACTACCAGAATTCAAATTATTTTTTCATATTTCTTTCTTTACTATAAAACAAAAACTACATGTCACATATTAATACTGCCTAATTTAAGGGTGTCATGGAATCTTCATTTTGTTCATTTAATATAACAATAATTTTATAATCTTACTGATGAGCCAAAGAACACTCAGATAATGTAAATTACCTAATATTGCAAGCAGAAATATCTGTGACAGTTAGGTATTTCCTGGAATTTTTTCCATTTTAACTTTATAAGCACAATATATGATATTTCTGTATCCTATCTCTTTTAAGTAATTGTACATAAAGGCTAGACAAGTTGTTTTATACTCAGACTATGTATTTTTATTATGTTCCTACTCTACAGGTCACATGACAGGTTTCTAAGAAAAAATGACATAATTATTACACTAGCTGGGCTTTTAAAACTTGTATGGTAGCTAGATGTGGATTTTTCACTGTTAGTTGACTTCGAATATTATTTGGTTTTTCTGAGGAATATTATTGCTACTCAAGTAATTATCTTGACATGAGAAATGAAAGACAGAAAGTGTTATTATATGAAGAGAACAAAAGGTCCTACCTGTTTTAACCTCATGAAGAAAGTCTCTGTGAAAGTCTTTCTGCTGAAATACCAAAATCGCTCATTTGCAGGGTACACACGAACTACTGTCTCCAAGAGAAAGCGGACAGGCTCTACCACCTCCGTGACTACCATATCCACTGCCACAGTCATGTACACTCGTTTATCTGTAGGAGAAATTTTCTAGGTTTTATGGTGGTTTTATTACTCCTTCATTATTTAAGAATATAACATTTTCCCATTTATGAAATAGAGGCTCCTCATTACCACATTCCCTACTATATTTCTAAGAACACTTTAAGTAGGTAACCAAGTAGCCCAGGCGTATCTCTCAAGCACTGCTGGTCCTATCTTAGTCAGACATCCAAAACTCTCAGCAGCTGTCTCCCTCCACACTCCAAATCAAACCGTAACAAAACTAACTAAGAAACTGGGCTGGGGGTGTAGCCTACTGGTACAGTACTTAGGAGTATGGGCAAGGTCCTAGATTCAATGTCCAGGACTACACACATACATATACACATATTTATTCAGGATATATTTTACCCTAAAACCATCAAATTTCTTAAACTCTGGAAAACTGAGATTTTTCCTTCCCTCTTAAAAAGGACAAATAATAGAAATTGTTAGGTTTATTTAATGAGTTTTTTGGGGAGAACTGTCAAGTCAAGAGATGCACAGCTTCTCCATGTAAAACTTATACAGGCAAAACATCACTGGTAACACTCATTTTCATGCTGTATGCTGTAAGAGAAATTCCTGGAGATTCGTCAGAACCCTCATTGTTCGTAACATATTTACCCTCTGGAAATCATGAATCAACACTCCAGTGAGATACTTATGTGAAGTTTTCACATACATGCATGTGCTTGTGTATGTGTATGTGCAGACACATGTATTCACATACACATATGATATGTACATGTAAGGCCTGACATGCTTTGATCCAACAGCAATGTAGTGCTATTAGCCTAAATGCTAGCTATTATACAAAATGTTTACCCGGTCACAGATTATATTTAATTTGTATATAGAATCTTTTAGGCTGGTTATCACTGGTTTTCTCTGGTTTCCATTATTATAGGTCAAAATATGGATTTCACTTTATGTTATTTACCTGCTTGATATTCAGTGGGGTTTTTGAACCTATAGCCTGGTTATGCCATATCATTTTGTTTTTAAAACTTACTTTGTCCACAATTTATAGTTCTTAAAGAAAAATCCAAACAACCAAGCCCACTATTAGAAGAAACATTCAATAGTGTTTTTAGGCATTGTAGAACATTTATACTCACCAACAGAACTCTGATTGATATACATATTTTACTTGCCAATTCAAGACAAAGTAAGATTCTCTAGACACTGTCCCTATCCCAGAGGGCTTTGAAGGGAATAATGAAGAGAGATAAAAGAAAGCAACACAAGACACAAACTGTACTACCCGACCAGACCTCAGTGCAGGAAGGTCCAAGACATACCATTTCTTGGGCCTGAAGTTCTCCCATAAAAACCACGTGTTATTTGACTCATGAATTCTCATAACAATGTATAATTTCAAGGAGACCATTTGCAAATTTTGGAGCAACATGCTTATGTACCACACAAAGTAATTTTAAACTTAAAACACATAATAATTAAGATCTGAATTTTATTGTATAGGGCTGGGGATATAGCTCAGTAGCATAAGCACCTGCCTGGCAAGCACAAGGTCCTGAGTTCAATCCCCAGTACCACAAAAAAAAAAAAGTCTTGAATATCACTGTGTAGAGCATTACAAAATTTTATTTTAATCAAGCCAATTATAAACAAATTATTTATATGAATTAAATACATTAAAACACAAAATGAAACTGAAGTCTGAGTTACATTAAAAACTGGTAAAATTACTTTTACAAGTTGGTATTTGAAATTCCTGTACTTTATTCTTCAAAAATTTCAAGTGGCTTATTTTTCTCATCTATTTTCTTTCTGAATAATTTTACAAAAGAAGTTTATAAGCCTACCTCCAAAAATAAATTGTGAGTATAAAAATCCTCTATTGCTAAAATATAAAAAGCTAAGTTTTATATAATCTTTTTTCTCTGTTTAGCCTTTACTTTTAGACTGCTTATTATGTGATCATCTATATGCAATTTATTCAACTGGTAAACACTCTCTTCAAGGAAAACAAAATATAATTTTAATGTTCTTTAACATATTATATTTATATAATAATATTCACTAATGCTTCCTCTCATTAACCAAAAGTCTCCTGTGGATATAAACTAAGTAATATAAAAGTAAAGATAATACAAATGGACCCATCGTATTCCAAATATAAATACTTGGTTGACGGACACTAAGCATTTAGAGTGGTTCTTTTTTTTTGCGGTACTAGGGATCGAACTCAGGACCCTGCGCTTGCTAGGCAAGTGCTTATTCCACTGAGCTATATCCCCAGCCCCTAGAGTGGTTCAATGACTATGACTCAGCAAGTAAAACCGTAAAGTTAGTTAAAATGCTAGATAATTAAAGGAACAAAAAAATAGGCAACTAACAAGTACCTGAATGAAGTAGTAATTTAAAAAGATGGGAAAATGAAAACTGTTACTATCAAATATTTATAAATTTCTATCAAACTAGACATGTTAAAATGAAAAGGTAGTAACTTAGGAGGAAAAATGCTTGCTACAAATGAAATCTTTAATATACACTAATACAATCTCAAAGATCAGAAGACAAGAATGCATAATTAATTAGTGAAAAATATAAATAATCTCTAAAATAAAATGTTAAAACAATAACAAAGATATGCAAAATCCTAGCATTTGTTTGCTTTTATCAACTCTATAGAGATACATGAAACAAAATGCCCAAAGGCCTTCTATGTAACCTAATCAAATGAATTCACATGTCTTTTGGAGAAATTCTCTCAGATAGTGGGGGTTCTCTCTGGAAGCATGCAGTATTAAAATCAATCTCAAATTCTAAATAAGAGTATCCTTATTTTAAATAAGCATCAGGAACTTTTAAACCATAATGACTGCTCAGAATATAAAAAATTTTTAAATAATAAAAGGTCTTTTAAGGAAAGTCACCTTTTGGTGTTTCTTCATTAAGTGCCAAAAATACTGGTGCATTAGGGTTCCACATGCCAGTGATGACATATGCCTTCCCATCATAGCTCTTCCCCATGGATTCCTAAAAGTCAAAACAGCAATCAGTGAAAATTTGCATATCAATAAAATCACCATTTTACATTATATCTTACTTAAAGCAACCCAACTTATTAAAAATTACATTTATACTCAAACAGGGGCTTTACTTTTATTATAAATTTTTTAATCCTTTAAAAGCATTTCTTTAAATATTATATCCCCTACAGCTTTCCTCAAACACAATTTCTATGTAAAGGTATGTATCCCTCAGATAAACGGAGACATACACATACACATTGAATCACAAAAACATAACAATATAATATATGCTATACGTTATATATGTATAGCATGAAATTAAAGTTATACTTCATTTCACCTCATGCTAATTGTCAAAATTTCATGTATCGATGCATACAGAGATGCAAATAGTCGCCACAAAGACTACAGTACAGAATTAACTGAAGAAAGACTGATTTCATAGCTAATCATGGACTTGAAAGGGAGTATTTGTCTTTTAATGCTCTAATTTTTAATATATTCTTAAAATATTAATTTACCTTGTAGCAATTAGTACCTGAAATATTACTTTTCTATTTTTTATATATCAGATACTAATATACTCCCTTAAAATCACAGGTCAATCTCAGGAAACTAACAGTAGTTTGTAATCAATACTCAAGATTTTTGACTCTCCCTCTCCCTACCCTTCCAGTGACTCCTCCTCCTCCTCTTCACTGCCTCCATTTTAAGGCTCTGATAGCACATGCTTCATTCTCCCTAAAGAAGCTAACAAGTACTGTAGTCTAAGCAAAGTCACACAGCGATTGGGTACCTGTGCAGGGAGAGGAGGACGAAGGGTGCCCCACAGGAGAAACTGCACAAAAGCATATAAATATGCACATATGCAAAAGGAAAGTATCTATGGTACTTTAAATTTTCTATTTCCACACAGCATAAATAGAGTGCTAGAAGGGTCAGACCAAAACAAAAACTTTTTTCCATTATCACACCCTCATAGATGCTTCTCTCAATCCCTACAAAATTGTGCTAATCATTTGGTAACAGCAATGTACGTTTTCCTAGTGTATTAGTAATAATTCACTGATCAGACTGTACAGCTCTCAGGCTGATACCCTTGCATTCCAGACAGGAAATGAAACCTTCCTCAGCACCTCATAATCAGTCAAAATCAATCTATCTCCCTCAATATCTCTCTCCCCCCGCTCTCTTATACACTTACACACACACACACACACACACACACACACACACACACACACACACACCCTCATGATTCCCTTAACCTCCCACTTTCCTTCTGAATCAGGTCCCCATTCAGAACAGGAATTGATTTCTGGCCCACAGATTCCAGACCATTCCTGGGCCAGAATTTTTGCTGAGCTTGAGTCCATAAAGATAAAAGATGAGCTGGACAAAGTATAATAATCCCTCTTTCAATTAATACATATCCAGGAAAGCGGGAAGACAGAAGTGGAGGCTGAAACCATTTACTGAGAAGTCGGGCTGTGACAGACCACATATAAAATAGTGTTATGAAATTAGAAAGTAGAAAAAATACATAAAGAATAGCAGAGTATTAAAAATTTGTTAAGTGGTAAAAGAGAAATGGAAAAAATAAATGTAAATAAACACTAAAATGACTAATCAAGTAAGCAAAAAACAAAAGCAGATACTAGGAGGATGGAAGGGAGGGGAGGCGCGTCGGGCGGCAGCTCAGAAAGAGAAGGACAAGGGGACACAGAAGAGAGAACAGTAGAGTCTGCCACACACGTGAAGGTTCAAGATGGCCTGGCGTACTGGACTTAAATGTGGAATGCCTTTGCAAGTGCAGGTCAGGCTTCTGACCTAGTGTCAATAAGCACTTAATTGTGAAGATCTACAAAACTTCCTGAAGAATCTCTAGGGCTTAAATTTTAAGCTGTGGTTCAGTTCCAAGAAACCTGGTCCTATTGAGTTTTCTGCTTTTTTGGAAATTGCCGTTAGGCTTCTCCTAGGTGATTATCACAGATATAGGTAAAAAAAAAAAATTATTGACATTATTCCTACACAAGTTCCTTGACCAAATATATTGTCCTTATTGGAAGAAAATTCAGTCTGTATTACTTGTATTCCCCCCCAAACTAATTTTGGGAATATGCGATTTATTTATGTGTGTGTAGAATTGTCTGTTTGACTAAAAAAGCCTTTATATATAAGTATGACTTTCTCTTTTATGAAGATCTTAAAGTACATTTATAGATTTATTGAACTACAGAACTCACAACTCACCTCGCTTATTAGAAAATATTCTCAAGGAAAAATATCAGTACCACTTAAAAATTGCACAAAATAGAAAAGTTCAAATTAAATTAAATATAACTACATGCTTTCTCAAAATCTATCAGAAAAAAGTGGTAAAAGATTTGATTTCAATTTTGTGTGACATTTGGGTGTGTCCAAAAAGAGCAGAAGTGAGCCAGGTATGGTGGCACACACCTGTAATCCCAGCACTTTGGAAGCTCAGGCAGGATGATCACCATGAGTTCAAGGCTAGCCTGGGCTATATAAGTGAGTTTAAGGCCAACCCACACTAATGAATGAGACCCTGTCTCAAAAATATCAAAAAGAGTAGAAGTATGGACCCCCTTGGTTCTAGAAGCCAAAACCAAGACTAATTAGGCAAAATTACTAGGAATTTGATTTCAGCTGATTACAAAGAAATAACTTTATAATGAACAATACTATTCCTCAGGCTTCAATATAAGGTAATGAGTTCCTTTTTATGAGATTTAATCTAGCCAAGGCTCAATGCCTATATTTCAAGATATCATAAAGACTAACAACACTAGTTAGTAATACATCACAACTGTTGATAACTGCAAGTGCAAGCTTCCTATGTGCCCATTTACTGTGTAGCTTAAGCATACTTCTCTTTCCAGAAGCATGACTGCTGATAGGCCTTTGACTTTGATGCCTCAAAGGTGGAGGATCTCTCTATTAAGTTAGATATGACAACAGAATCTCAGAAAGTCAAACCAGTTCTGTAACTTTATAATCTACATTTAGACTTTCTAGACAAATCTCTACCAGTGATTCACTTTAATCTTTTAAGCTCTGAAAGACCATAATTAGGACCCAGGATCTTAAAACTTGCTATTGCCCCAACATTCCCAAAATACCACCTCGTAGCACCTTCACAACTCTAAAATGGTATGGCTTGCCTTAGGTAAAACCACACTCATTAGGGGTATGTTGTAGAGATGGATAGATCAATAACTAATTTATGTTCTCTCACCGAATGTAACCACTGTCCTTATTTGACCTATCCAGGCAGCACCTCCTACACATTTCCATGGTTCATTGCTCCAACGGAGGGAACACTGCACCCATTACCATAATGTCTCAGTTACTTTTCTCTCAATGCTGAGACAAAATACCTGACACCCAAAATGAAGGAAGGAAAGGTTTATTGTATTTAGCTCACAGTTTGTGGAGGTTTCAGTCCATACTTGGCTGGCTCCAAGGCAGAGCGGCACATGAAAGAGGGCAACAGTTCATGGTGGCAGAAAACAGCAAAAGCAACGAGAGCAAAAGGGAGGAGGGGCGGCAAGCAGCTTCTTTCTCTCCCTACACTGTATGCAAACTACCCCCCCAGGGTGGGTATGGCAGTCACACCCAGAGATCAATCATAAACTCTAGAAGCCGCCCCATGACTGCTTGAGGCTTTGGGGGGACACCCAGAGCCAAACCATATCATGTAGTTACGTACTTAAAAGTTCTGTTTCCACGACAAGACTATGAACCTACAGACAGAAAAGGCTGTAGTTTACTCATACCTATAAGCCTAGCCCTTCACACAATGCTTGGCACACAAAGAGGTACAAAGATGCCTGAAAGAAGGCATTCTAATATTATTAAATCAATGTTGAGATTGCTATGAAATAATTGAAAGAAAAATTTGACATAATCAGTGATATTTAACTGACATTTACAAAGCACAGTTGAAAGGAAGAACATATAGTTTCTATTATCACTAAACATATAGTGTTCAGTTCACTAAGGAACATTATATTCACTCTTAAATGATTATTTCCTATAAGATACCTATATTATAAAATAAATGTTTTTATTAATTGCAATATTTATTAATTGCATCTAATACTGAAGTTGGTTTGCCACTTTTATATCAAATACTAACTCTTCAGTATACACACAGTAACCTTTAAGGGCATTCTTTAAGTGAATATAGTAAATACATCTTGCTAGGAAAAGGTAATCCATGGTAAGTTCAGAAAGAGAAATACCTTAAAGAAAACAGGCATCATCATAACCCTCAAATTAATAATGCATTTTATTAAAAATGAAAGGCACCATATTCACTTTGGAGATACTTGCTATAATCATATTCTTGTTATTTTACGGTCAAAGGAAAGACATCTTAAGAAGTCCAACAGATGAATAGATGGACATTGGCATAATACTATTCTTTCATTTGCTTTCGAACTGTATGACTGTTTTGGTTGAAAATTTCCTAACTCCCTCTCTTAGAAGTAATTTTAAATCAGCTATCGAATTTCATTATTATTATATGCAGTAAAAAGAAACAATACTGACAATATGACAAGCTTTTAAAATAAGTACTTTTAAGTCTGTAAAATAACTACTATCTATACTTGGTTAAAGTGCTTAAGATTATCATTACCATATCCAGTAAATGCATGTCACTGTTCTTCACGTTTCGACCTGGGCTTAATAACATCCCAAAACATCTGAAAATATTGGGGGGGAAAAAACGAGAAATAAGGTATCAAGATATAGAAGCCCAGATTAACAATCTTAACTCTGAATTACAAATATTTTTTGTTATAGGAAGACCAAAAATAAGAATTTATTAAGATGCACAATAAAATCACACAGAAATCATAGAAATGAGTTATCAAAATTCCTACATTTTATATGTAAAATATTACCAAGATCAGAAACTGCTTTGAGAATGGCCATAAATAAATAAGAATGAAAACATGGTACTGAATATGAATTCATTTCTAGGAAGAAAAAGAGATTTTATTTGCCTATACTTATTCAAAACATAGGTCAAGATCAGGAAATCCATCTAAATAAAACATGAGGTTTTAAAAAATAAGCACAAGACACTGTGTCCCCTGCTATTGTATTAGTGAACATATTATCAACATACCTAGTTGTAAGAAAACTTTTGGGAATCCTACCAATGCTACCAAAATATCGTAACATTTTTTGATAAGCTTTAAAATTCAGCTAAATGTAAAATTTTTATATTTTTTAGGCTATATTAACTCTTACCTTTCTGGTAAGCAAAGTACAGAAAAGTTAAACAATTGACCCAGATTCAAGCTGCTATTAAATCAGTCTTGCACCTCAAAAAGCAATATAAACTGCCCTGAGTGTCCCTCTCACAGTGACACTTATTACCACTTAATAGTTTTTATCATGGTCTCCCAACACCCAAGATATGCTGCACAGTGTTTTATAGAAAGGGTAAAGAATGTAACTAAAGTAAACATAAGATGTTTTAAATTTCAAAAAGTGGCAGTTCTACTCTGCCTAAAGAAGGATAAACTTGAGTGATTTTTAAGAAAATGTATGCACCTTGAGACCAGAGAGCCCTAAGTGAAACAAATCATACACACAAGGTTAAACATCATGATTTCTCTCAATGAGAAACCCAAAACATAACCAAAGAGCAAAAGAAAACAGCTAGTTGGAAACAAGACCTTTTGCAAAAGGGAAGGGAACAAAGAGCGGAGGGAGCGGAAAGGAGGGGAAGGAAAAGGCTTAAGCAGAGAATTAAGGTGTGTGATACACTTGTACCAACTCCCCCAATGAATGTCATCATTATGTACTGCAAACAAGTACTAATAAAAATATTTTTTTTAAAAGTTTCAGTTGGCCAATCAACATTTCATCTGCTCCTTGTTTTCCAAAGGTTTACTTTTCCTAGTAACATAGTCTTCTCTTAAGTGAACAAGACAGTAATTCACCTGTTACAAGTATGAGTTTAGTAAATACACACCTCAGTGAATACACAAGGATACCTTGCCCAAGATTCCCTTTTGGCATTAAAAAGTGATCATGCATATAATGAAAGATAAAGTTTACAAGCTCCAAGGACAATTGTCTAAACATATTATTGTACTAATAAATAAAATATCATCTTCTGTAATACAATTTTACCCTACTATTCATTTCACTATGATTACTATATACTGCTAGGATCTCTCACATAAATTCAAATAATAAACAGTCTATATAAATTATTGCCTTAAATTTCTGCTAAGTAACAATAAAAGACTTAATTCTTTTTCAGATATAAATCTGGTCTCCTCAAATAAGGCCAATGAGGACAAGTTTGTTTCTCATTTTCCTACATACTTTCATTCAACTTGCACTTCTTCTGGGCTTTTGCTTTTGCTTTTAAACAATTCTCTATATTATAAAGCTTTGAAGTTACAATACTATTATATAGTCACTACAATAAGTTAATGAATACCAACATACTATATATTTTTAAAATAGTAACTTCATTCATCTAAGCCCTTTTTGGAATCAAAATTAACCTATCAATTTTAACAGGTTAAAATTTATCCTTTCTACTTTTTTTCAGCTTCTTTTGAAAATCTATTAACTTTTATACAATTTTGTTTTCCAAGTACTGCCAGGTAAGGATAAAATGGAACAAATTTTACATTTCAAAGCATAATATTCCTGTATTATAAACTCTACCACAACAGGACCCTTAGAAGTTTGCATTTTCCTCAAATGGTAATACTTATCACCATAGTTTGATTATCTTTGATGTACTGCTCCCTGACTTGTAAAATATCCTGCCACTAACCTGCACTGTGACTTTACAGAAAGCACCTAGCACCGTTGGGCCGCTTCTAGAAAACAGAAGAGGTGTCATATATGAACTTTAGTGCCCCAAGCACTAAAATTACATAATTTTTTCTATCGAGCTGTATTAGTCACTTCCAAAATTATACCTCATTAAAGCACATCAGGCTTCCAATAAGACCAGCAGGAACTATTAAGAATAATGTGTCAGGATTTAGATATTATTAGTAACACAAACATCTAATTTGAATATTAAGTGGTTCACTGGAGAATTCAAAGCATTTGACCTGGACCATTAACTCCGAAGTAAGGTTAAAAACACATACAGCTATCCCATCAATTCTCTAAGTTCACAGTTGAACAGAGGAAGAAAGTAAGCAAACAGACCATAACAATCTAATATGCTACATTCCAAGGTACCTGTACATATTGAATATTAAAGCAGAGAGGCACACAATATTATTTATAGTACAGAAATAGCTGACCTAACCCAAAATTTGAAATCAAACCTGAAAATAAGATGGTACTATCACAAATAATAATAGGCATATTGTATCAGCCACTGTTTATTGTATTAGTATGTTTCAAGACATATACTACCATGTAATTGTATTTATATTTCAAAACAACCCTCATACAACAAATAATAAAATTATTTTCAAGAAGTAGAAGTGATTGGCCAAAACCACACAGCTATTAAGTCACAGGACTGCAATTTGAGCCTACTCTATCCCTACAAAATAGTATAGTCTTCAAATCAGTCTGAGATTCAGAATCTAAACGTGGAAAATATCCAAACCTGGAGAAGGAAAAATAAAGGAGGTAAGCAGATCTCTGGAAAACAGAAAAGATCTGACAGGAATATTGAAACCTACAGAGAAATTGAAAATGTGGAACACAACTCAGAAAGGGGGGAGGAGCACAGCCCCCGCCCCTCTCAGCTCCTGGCTCATGAAAAAGACAGGCAGAATTTACACAGACAAAGTAAAAGGAGGGGACTCCAGAGGGCTTCAGGGAGAAACAAAGAAGTGGACCGGACAAGTAAATGCTGTGAGCTGCAACAGCTAGTGAGTGACTCCAAGCCAAGCTTGCCTGCTACACCCTGTGGAGAGAGTGCTTGGTGGGATACCACTCAAGGGATGGGCTGTTTAAACCCAGGGCTCAGGGCAGCCACAGGGTGGCTTCCATCTAGGGCTGCAGGGTTTTGTTCCCATAGTGACTGGGTGAGAGTGAGGCACAGGCAAGGTCACACACATGGTCAGGGAGCTGCAGTGAAGCTGGCAAAGGACCTGTCAAGGGGCTGAAGCTAAAGGATTAAAGTGCCACTCCCCACAACCAGAGTCTGTACTTAGCTTGAACTGCTCTACATTTCAAAGTCACAGAATTGGTAATGTAGTCCTAATCCTAATGCCTGTAGGTGCCTGTATCCAAAACAGAACTGGGGTCTGAGGACCTTCTTTATCCACTACCATGAGCAGAGTCAGGTCTTAATATAGCCACTGCCCCAAAACTGTAGCCCCCAGAAAAAAAACACATGTACAAAATTGCAGAGAAATTTTTTTGTGGTTGTTTTTGTTTTTAGTTGTTTTTTTTTTTTTTTCCCCCCCGGTACTGGGGATCGAACTCAGGACCTTGCACTTGCCAGGCAAGCGCTTATGCCACTGAGCTATACCCCCAGCCCCTTGTTTTTAGTTTTGGTTATCATTTTTTTCTGCTTTTTGTTTCTTTGTTTTTTGTGAGTGTTCTTTTAATTTTTTTGTTTTGTTTTATTTTAGGTTCTTTTTCTCTTCATTCCTTATCTACTTTCTTCACCAGCTTATTAGGGGTTTGGCAATTTTTCTTTGTCCTTTTTCCTTGCATAGGTTTTTCCTCTTTTTTCTTTTTTTTCCTCTTTTCCATTTAAATTCTTCTGTTTAATTTTTCTGTCGTACTTCATTCGTCATATGATTTCTTTCCTTTTTTCTTCTTCTTTTTCTCTTATTTTCTATGTCTGGTCAGTTTTTTTCCCTCACGTGTGCCTAACTCTATAAACATCCTATTCCACAATAAGATCTTTTGTATTGATTCTCTCTCTTCCTACTCATATCATTAAGTTTGTTTCAAAGCTTTCCTCTTGCTTTCCTCCAGTTCCAAACCCTATATCACTTATAGTATAAACATAAAGCTTTTCTGATCTTGATAGTTGCCTAACCATAAAATTACTACTGAATTCTTTTCCACCATTAGTGAAGATAGAACTGTTTCATTCAGTACACATTCACTGTAAGTCAATACCTGGATTGTCTTAATGTTTATACCACAGCTGCAGATTTCTTCTCTGAGATTAAGAGTGGTAAATAATTTGTTCTCCTAGTAGGTTAATATTCCATTTGTCTTAACAGGGTCACACAACTGTTGCTATTTTTCTGTAAACCAGCACTCAGATCACACTGCAGACATTAGCAATATTAGAGTAACTTCTCAGAGAAACTGGCAGTTGGGCTAACTACACTGTACTCTCCCCTCCCAAATTAACCAAGGTAGTTGGAGACTGGGGCTGTGGCAAAGGATTATACCTAGACACACCCGAAGTACATCACTCAAAAGCAATACAATCTCCACACCGTAAGAGCCAAAAATCTCAGCCAAAATCAAAACAAAACTAATAAACAAGCAAAATCTATACAGATAGGAGAAGATAAAGCAAAAACATGGTTCCCAAAGCTCCCAACACTCCTGAAGCCAATCCAGGAGGCTTTGAAGAAGTAAGTCACACACCCGAATTACTCAAAAAAATAAAGAAAGAAATAAAAAGTAACAGAGGAGGTTGGCAAACAGATCAAAGAGGTACTCAGAGGATCACAGAAGATATAACTAAACAGATAATAGAGATAATAACCAAAATGTTTCAGGAACTTCCAGAAGATATTAATAAAAGCAAGGTGAGCTAAATAAAACAATACTACAATGTTTTTGTCTAGATATCCTCCCAAAGCTTCATGCAGTCACACATGAGGCTTTCTCAGAGATGGCCAATCTAATGAACATGAAAAATCAGATAAACATCAATATAATTTTAATGGGGAATCTCAATATCCCAGTCACAAATAGACAGATCAACTAGACAAAACACCAACAAAGAACTATCAGAGATAAACCAGATCTTCAAACAAATATACTTAACAGACATCTACAACATGACACATACTCTTCTCACCAGCACAGAGTACTATCTTCAAAATAGACCACACACTAACCCATAAAGCAGGCTTAAGTAAATGCAAAAACCAAATTATCTCATGTATATTATCAGATCATAGTGCAATAAAACAATAGCAAAATACACCATGAAAACTGCAAACACATAGAAATTAAGTAATGCTCTCTTAAATAATCACTGGATCGCAGATGAAATTAAAGAAGAAATCACATAATCTCAACAATTAAACAATAATGTCAGTATGACATACCGGAATCTATGCAATACAATTAAAGTCGTCCTAAAAGGGAGATTTACAGCATCAGAAAAACAGAGCAAGCTCAAATAACCTAGTGATTCAAATCAAACTCCAAGAAAAACAAGAATAATCCAAACAGAAATCTAGTATGAAGAAAGAAACTATTAAGATCAGAGCACAAATTAATGAAATTGAGACTAAAAGGACAATACAAACAATTCATTAATCAAAGAGCTGGTTCTTTGAAAGACTAAACAAAACAAAATAATCTTCCAAAGGAAAAAAAATACCCAAATCCATGCAATTAGAGAAATCAAAAAAGTGAAAACTCAGTGGATTCTGCCAAACTCCACATCACTAGTAACTGCTTTAAGAACCTATATTCTAATAAAATGGAAAATTCAGAAAAGAAATAAATTCCTAAATATGTATGAACTACCAAACATGAACCAAAAAAACACAAAAATCCTCAAGAATCCAATATTAACCAATAAAATGGAAGAAATAAAAAAAAGCCCTATGAACTAAGAAAAGCTAAGGTCACAACACATTCACTGCTGATTTCCATAAGAATTTTAGAGATGATCTAACACCAATATTCTTCAAACACTTTAAAGAAATTGAAAGGGAAGCAACTCCCAATGTCATTCCTAGAAGCAAGCATTACCCTGATTCTAAAATCAGAAAAGGACCCAATCAAACAAGAGAACTGCAGGCCAACGTCTTAAATGAACAGATGCTAAAATACTCAATAAGGCATTAGTGGTACAGTGGTGAGTCAATTTAAATTTATGAGCCAGGCATGGTGGCTCATGCCTATAAGCCCTGCACTCAGAAGGCTAAGGCAGGAGGATCACTGTGAGTTCGAGGCCAGCTTGGGTTACAAAGTGAGTTTAAGGACAGCTTAAACTGCAGAGTGAAACCCTGTCTCAAAAAAACGAAACAAAACAAAAGACATGGTATGAGTAAAAATGAATAAATACGTAAGATTAGTGAATAAATGGAACACGACAGAGCATGCAGAAACAACTCCAGCCACACTCAGCCACCTGATCTTTGACAAAGGGGCCAAAGTAGCATCTTTTAAATGGTGCTGGGAAACTGGCTCTCCACATGCTGAAGATGGAACCTACAACCATATCTCTCACCATGCACTAAATAAAAATAAAATGGAAATGGATCACAAATCTAAATATTAAAACTGAAACAATCTGCTGGAAGACAAGATATGTAAAACTCTTGAAGACAGATGTAAGTACACACTTTGTGAACAGAACCCTGGCTGCACAAGAAATAATACCAAAAAACATCAAATTTAAAAGTTTCTGCACAGCAAAGCTAATCAACAACAGAGAGGTAGTGGCGGTATATGTGTTAGAGACAACCTACAGAATGGGAAAATATTTTTGCAAGCTACTCCTCTAAATTAATATGTAGACCATATAAAGAACCCCAAAAATTAAATCCCCCAAATATAAAGACCCAAATAAAAAATGGTTATCTGAAATAAAAAGATACTTCTCAGAGCAAGTAGTACAAACTAACAACAAATACATGACAAACTTTTCAACATCACTGGCCACTGAGAAATGCAAATTAAAACAATATGGAGATTCCATCCACCTCACTACAGAAAGAATGGCTATCATCAAGAAATCACCTAATAAAAATGCTGGACAGGCTGCAGGGTGAAAGGAATCTTTCCTCATTATTGAGGAGTGTAAACTGGTACAACGACTATGGAAATCTGTATGGAGATTCCCAAAAAAATTAAAAGAGGAAACTGCATTTGAGCCAGCCATTCTCCTTCTAAATATCTTCCAAAAGAGTTAACAATATCATATGACAATGATGTATACATGACCATGTTTATACACACACAATTCATCATAGGTAAATCTTGGAAGGAGCCTATATATCTATTAACAGATGAATGGATGAAGAAAATGTGGTATTTGCACCCAATGGAGTATTATTCTGCCATGACAAATTATAAACCATAATACTAAGTGAAGTAAATCCACACACAAGCTTAAGTATCTCATTGTTGTTCTTATAAGGGAAATTTACTATATAAGGTACCAAATAAAAGACCACGGGAAAAAAAGAGAAAAAAGTTATTATAATGCCTAAAAAGTTATTATAATCCCTAAATTCCTCTAGCTGCATATATAGAGTCCGTTGAATAGCAGCAGTGTGAATACTCCATTAGTCATCTATTTCTTCTATAACTCCATATATGTCTTATTCAAGTCTTTAAAAGTTATTTGTACAGTTACAGAATTTTGCTATACTCCATACACGCTATTATTCATCGTTGCCTCCTGCCATGAAGATTGACAATTTCCAACTGGATGTTTTTTATCACATTACTCTCAACTCACAATTTAGAGATCAGAAACAGAAGCACAGAGAATTTAATAACTTACCCAAGGTCACTACAGAGCCAAGATTTAAAACCAGATGAGGACACTCAATAGTTTTGATCTTAAAATTTTCACTCTTGCTTCCTTTACTGCCTTATCTGGCCAATTATTTAAGCACAGGATGACCAAAAACTGCATTTTTTCATTCATTTTTACAATATAAATTGATATAAAAATGACAGTTTTATCAAATTTACTCAATATAAGAACTGATTGGTTAAAATGACACCTGCCTGAGCAACATTTGGGATAATACATAAACACACACACCATCCAAGTGAAACTCAGGGTAAACTGAGGTGAGTGGTTCATGGAAAACAGTCTCTCTGCTAGGATCTACACTTACTGGCTAGCGATAGCTAAAAACTGGTTACTTCTTTCTTCTTCACTTAGCAGGCAGTAAATTTTACTTGCCCCCGTACTAGTTAGTTTTGTACCACTAAATGGATGGCCTGAGATAATCAACCTGGGAAGGGAAAGCAGATATTTGGGCTCACAGTTTCAGAGGTTTCAGTCCACGGTCACCAGGCCCTGTGGCTCTGGGCCTTTGGCAACAGTACATCATGGCAAGAGAATATACAGAAGAAGCCTGCTCACGTCACGCTAACCAGAAAGCAGAGAGAGACAGAAAGGGGCTAAGTCCCAATTCCCCCTTCAAGGGCACACCCCAGAGATTTAACTTCCATCTCGGCCCTTCCTCTAGGCCCTCTGGTCTCCACCCCTTTACCACTTCCCAACATTGCCACAAGCTAGTGATGAAGCCTTTAATGCACAGGCCTTCTGAGACCACAGAACCCCCCAAAGATCTCCTACTCTAACTACCAGGAAAACAAACACTTTAAAACAGATGCCTATAAAATAGATGCCTTTAAAATAGATGCCTGATAATCTAAAATCTGCTACCCATGCACAAAATTTATTCTATGAAAAGGTTATAAAAGAAAAGATAATAGTTTTAGGTGACTAACAAGGTTTAGCTCCCATCGAAAGAAGTAAGTAACATAATCCACTTTTCAAAGTTTCCTACTTTAGTATGTGAAGGACTATGAGTTAAACACCTGAAATGGACTGAGGATGTAGCTCAGTGGCACAGCGCCTGCCTGGCAAGTGCAAGGTCCTGAGTTGACTTCCAATATCAAAAAAGTAAAACTAAAAATCTGGAATGGAATAAACATATGGCAAAAGTCATTAAATCGTAGTTACTATTCTTGCCATTATTATGACTGTTAAAAACTATCTAAAAGAATAACCAGCTGATCTTTGTCGATTTGTTTGGTTTTTCCAGAAAGAGTACCAGGAACTTTATCTATGAGATTAGTTAATATCATCAGATACTATTTCACTTAGATAATATCACTTGGTATAAAATCAAGAGACAGAACAACAACATGAACAGGAAAAGTGTAGTGAACGGAATTACCAACTATAATAAAAGGATAACTTAAAAAAAAAAAGGAAAAGTACCCAAGAAAGAGCAAACTTGGAAGGTGGGAGGGCTCCTTTCCGTAAAAGCAGTGTTCAGATCCCCCACGAAAAGACATGAGTACAGTTCCATGGGCAGCAGTGAAGTTTGTTGAACTGTCCAGGAAAAGCTGGGATGCAGGCAGCCAAGTTTGGAAGACGAATGAATAAAGAAAATCAGGGCTCAGCAGCAAGGGGTGTAGTTCGGGGGCACAGAGCAGCTATGTCAGGACGGCTACAGAAGACCTCACTGAGCCGGAAGCAAGGTTCTGAGCTCACAGGAGGAACACGCGCATGGCTGAGGAACAACACGGCTCAGTGCAAACACAAGAAACTATCAGCTCTTCGAACTGAGAAGACAAACTCCACCTTCCTGCGATGTTGCGCCGGCACCCTCTACCGTCACAACTGAGTATCGGGCTTGTACACACCGAAGAAGCATGTAAAGTTCCAGTAGTGCAGATCAGGTAAGAGGGTAGACGTGGAACCGAAAGGCAATGAACAGGTAACTGGCGTACAGAATATAATTATCTCATCTCTTCAACAGGTAACAAATACGAATATCTTAAGCCAATAAATTAAGAAATTACTATTATAGAAGAATATTATAATTAAGATTCAGAAAGAGCTCAAATAGAGGTCTTTAGACTATACCAATGTCAGTTTTCCAGTTGTGACACTGTACAGTGGTTATGGAAGACGTTACATGGAGCCTGTCTGTACTATTACTTTTATTTCCAGTAAGTCTAATTACTTCAAACTAAAGAAGGAAAAGCCAAATGAGCTCTAAGTCACCTAGAATCAATCAACCTATAAAAATATTATAGGAAACAATACGTTTTTCATCACTCATATAAAAAGTATTTCTTAAGATATGATGCTGAAAGGTAATAAATAGTATTACATACACGTACTTAATACTTTCACCTCTACTGAGTGCCAGCAATGGAAGGTGTAGCAATGTCTGTCCTAATTAATTACAAGTTCTAGTCCAGAGGTTGAGAGACAAGATACAAGCATCCAATTATCCACTGAAATGACTATGAGAGAATGCTGAAATTATTTTGGTATAATATCCTGTTTACCTAAGGGAAAAAAACTGTCTTAGAAGAAAAAACACAAGGAAGAATAAATAAATTGATATAAAAGCTTTTAAAATATTATGCAGGGTATAGGGTTTTTTTATTTTCAGAAAAGGGATACAAGAGAAATTATTAGAACATCTAATACCACCTAACGATTGTGCTAAGAGTTCACTGATGCATAAGAAAACATGCAAATCAGACTAACACCTACACAACTTCTAATCAGTAACTTGGGCTTTAAAAAAAAACTATAAAAACTTAATAAAGGCAAACATAAGTACAAATAAATTTAGCAAAAGACCCTCACAACAGGTAACATCAAATTTGATTAACCACCATGATGAATGTATTTACTATGTACGGTAGATATCTACTAAAAAGTTTCTCTTTTTTCATTATGTTAGTTTATCGGTACATATGTGCAGTACATGATGTTTACCTTCCTGGTGGGAAGTCGATACACATAGGTAACATGACTCCTCTTTCCCTTCCCTCCCTTCCCTCGACCCTTCTTTCTTGTATGGTTGTGGTACATGACGTTAATTTTTTTCACCCCTTATCCTTGCCCTCCCTCTCCCTTTTGTACCTCCATCCCTTGATCTCCTTCTCCTTTGAGAATCTTCCCCTTATCTCCCTATTTCCCACTATCTTTTTTTTTTTTTTTTTTTTTGCGGTACTGGGGGTCGAACTCAGGACCCTGCGCTTGCTAGGCAAGCGCTTATTCCACTGAGCTATATCCCCAGCCCTTCCCACTATCTTTTACTTTATTGTTTCTAATAAGATTTTGAAACAACAACCACCCTAACAAAAAAAATTTGTTAAATATTAAAACTTTAAAAATTTTGATCAGCCAAAAAATTCAAATTCTACCATCCATCAACTTTAGTGATATAAAAGTCATACTTTAAAAACTGTAAGAAGAAAAAAGCTCCTGGTACTCTTTAACTAGAAAATCTTTTACTCTAAAAAGATCTACACACACACATACATACACACACACACATACACACACACACACACACACACACACACACACACACACAGAGAAAGGTATCTGTCAGTGCTTCATGCTGTAGATTATTTCTCATAGCATGGTTTTTGCAGCAAGCCAGGAAGTACAAATTAAGAACTGAGGTAGAAGACATATCTTCAGATTAATCTGCAAATGATCAAAGTGCATGGGGGCAGTCTTAGAAAAAATATAGCACATCATTACTAGAAAGCAGTGATCATATATTATACCATATAGAGCAATACAGTGAGGACACACAGGGAACTGAGGGAAATGAATTCATCCTACTCTCCTCAGAGTCCCACTGCTAATGCCACCTCTGTCAACCAAATTCCAGTAAGCATCAGTTGTAACATAAAATATGAAGCAGCATTTAACTCTCGTTCTTCTCTTTCAAGGGGAATATTAAAAGTATTAACATTTCAACAAAGAGAATACCTACATTTCATAGGTACAACAGTACTCAGCACAGAGAAAGTGCTAGCAATTAAGTAATTACCAAGCTCTTTATTGCAAGCACTGTACTAGATGCTGAGATAAATAACACAGTACGTGCATTTGCCAGAGGTCAATATACAAGGTACCCTGAAACTTTCGATGCACATAAACATGCTTCTTCCATAATGAAAAAAAATTTTTAAAGAAACAAAATATTGATAATTATCATTCCATATGGGTAATGAGTATGCTGGAGTTCAATGTATTATTGTGTTTTTTTTATGATGTGATAAAGTTGTTTTAAATGATAAGTTTTTCACCTACAGAAAACATACCCAAATATGTGATTTGCAGGCTTTTCTTTAAACAATGTCTTTATACTACAAATTAACTTTGTCAGCAATAGTGTTAAGATGCAGAGGTATTAAGAATTGTCTTGACAAGACTGCCACCTACTGGATGTCTTAAATTCCACAATTCACAGTTTGTAATTTAAACACATTAAATACCACAATTAACATAATGAAATGCAAAAATTTTCTTTCTCCAGAATACATAAATCTGAGTATAAAATCTCTCATATTACAGGTAATTCTGTTTGTTAAACCAAACAAAATATTGTTAAACTAAACATTTTGTTTGGGCAACACTCACTGGCCTAAAGTAATCTCAGTCACTGCTCCCCTGAACATTTACAGAAGTCATCTGACAGATGTGTAAAAAAAGGAAGCAAAGAAATTTAACATGAATTTAGTAATTATTGCTGGAAAAAAAAAGTAATTATTGCTGAATAACTGAACCCAGACTAGCAAGTGTTAGATATCATCACCAAGACAGTTATATTAAAACCAAAGCAACATAATTTAGTCATTCTACAATGCACACAAATCTCAAAAGAACGCATATACAATATATATAATGCTATCAATTTTTTTAAAAACTATGTAAAGCAATATGGTAGGTAGTTGTAAGGAATTATTTTAAAAAACAATTGTCCTAATGCATGTAGGTAGGTAGGTACTTACATCCTAGAAAATTTCTAATAGCAACATATACAGTACTTTTTCAAAAACAGGTTTCTCTGAAATAACGTAGGTCAAAGTTGAGATACAGTGATAGCTCAGTTGTCAAACAATTCCAAGCTTGCACTTTCCACTACTCAAAAAGTTTGAAAAATATCTGGTCATTGTTCATAACTCTGCTCAACAGTTGAGCCAAAATTCCAACTTGAAAAACCTGTATGGGCCCAGAGTGAGTCACGGGAAGCATCTCACCACGGTCCACACACTGCTCTCACTCAGACAACATACAGAACTGTGTGAGTGCGTTACAACAGCCATCACTGTTTTTTGTTTGTTTGTTTGTTTGTTTGTACTCTATTTCTGAAATATATAACTATTTCAGAAATAGAGTACAACATGGTGGTATGTTTTTTGTTTGTTTGTTTGTTTGAACTCTATTTCTGAAATATATAACTATGGCTCCAAAGAACCCAGCAGTAAGCTGAAAGGAAAACGGTGATAACCACCAGAGAATTAAAGAAAGAAATCATTGTGAAATTTGTTCAAGCCCTGGAGAAATGAGTTTATAAGAGTAATTTGGGAGGCCTCAGAACCAATTATTTGGTTTTCCATTATTTCTTATGGGAAAAAATATGTTCAGTTTCAAACTTTGATTTCTGAACACGAATGTGGAACCAACTGAGTTTGACAACTGACATTCCACTGTACTGTGGTCTAGCCAAATGCCTATGCTCTGGAAACTACACAAAAAGTCATTTAAATGTATGAAAATATTACAAAGAAATCCATTATTTTGTGCAACTAATACATGCTAATAATTATAATAATTTTAAAGTAGGTTAAGTGACAAAGAAGACAATGATACTAAAGATTATTGGGAAGAATCTGAATAAAGATCTTATGAAATGTAAAAGTAGTCGAAGAGTACATTTGTAAGTTGCTATTATTTTCTGATATATTTAAAAATGTTTAACAATGTTAGCAAAGAACATATAGTTAAGGGGCTCAGCTATTCTACCTATATTTGTCAAGATTTCTATACTCAATCAAACTTGGAGCTTCACACTGGGAAAAAGAATAGCTTTATTTTCAGGCATAGCTTATTTATAATATGCCACTAAATCATAAAACACTAAGATTTTAAAGTAATATGTATTCAAAACTAAATTATTCAAACCAATACCTAATACTTTATTGCATGTGTTACCACAGAATTATTAAATGGGAGACGTTTTTTGTCTTTTGCTATGCCAGCAAGTATATGCACAAGAAATGATCAGGAATGTTATGTCAGAAGGACACAGAGTTTGAATCACTCCCACTAGCTAATTCTCAAGTATCTAGCTGCCAAAATAATTAAGTACTATAGTAAATTATGACATACTGAAAAAAAATGAAACTTAAGAGTTTATACCAGTAATAAGTAGTTAACTAAGTGGAAGAGAAAGGAAAGCTTTTCTTTGCATCAGAATGCCAAGGACTGACTGGGAAGACAGCTAGAGTTCAGAGGGTAGAAAATTATCATTTTACTCTGATCAGCAGAGGAAAAGTTTGTGGGGGAGGGGGTTACCAGGGGAAAAGTTGAATCAGACAAGAATCATGAATGAAGCCTAAGCCATATATTTTGTGGTCTTAAATGTGTTTCCCCTAGGCCACTTACTAATTATGACAGAGAGAAAGATGTTACTATGAAGAAATCAGACGTTTTGCAGGATAATCAAAGTCAGTATCACCAGCAAGGGACAGACGACTATCAAACACCTTCAGAGGTGATAATTTGGTAAATACACAACATCACTCACACAGTAACGTACACTTTGAACCTAACCATTTTTTAAAGATACTGGACAAACCTGACATGAGCAATGTTGTATTAAAAAGAGAGGAAAGCAATATGTTTTTCAATATAGTTCTTGTCTTAAAAGACAGAGAGAGGCTATGGAAACAGATTAAAGAAAGCTAAAGACTTACGGTAACTAAATACAGTATCTAATGATTGCATAAATCCTGAAGCAGAGGAAGACAGTGTTATTATTGTGTTAACTGATAAAGCTGGCAGACAAAGAGCAGATTTAATAAAAAGTAGAGTTCAGTGAGTTTAATAAGTGCTAAACTCACTAAAGTTGGTAAGTATACTATGTAAGTGATTCCCCATTATTAGAAAATACACACTGAAGTACTTAGGGGTACATTGGGGACCTAATGTAAGTAACACATTCTTAAATTATGCAAAATAACGAGTGTGTATGTGAAGGTAAGAAGGGGAGGCACAAAGCAAGTAGGGTACACAAATTACCAATACGTAAATGTGATTAAAAAGTACACAAGTGGTCTCTATAAGTTCTTTTATTTTTTTAACTTTTTTTTTAAAGAGCAGAATATATTTAGGGAAAGAAAGCTTCTGTCTGAGAGAGAGACAGAAGAGGGCCTGAGTGGGATACCCAGGGTATTTTTCTTAACTCTGAACTTTGAAATTATTTCCAAATTTAAAAAAAAATGGATAACTTAGGAAAACTCTGTATCAAAATAAAATTTGAAAAGGTTGGGGATGCAGCTCAGCACTAGAGCACTTGTGTAACACCCACAAGGCCCAGGATGCAACCTGAAGTAACACACACACACACACACACACACACACACACACGTTTGTATGTATGTATTTTAAAAATATGTCCTCAAACTGAGGGACGTTGAGGCAGGAAGGAGGCTGCTGAGCCTTGAGTTCTGCCTGGGCAACTTAATAAAACCCTACCTCAAAATAAAAAGAGACAGGGATGCAGCTCAGTGGTACAGCACCCCTAAATTTACAGATTTTTAAAGTATATTTTAAAGATCCTAAAATTCCAGAAACTAATAGGAAATATAAACTATATGTAAATAAGAGACAGCAGGAAAAGGGGATGTGAACAGAAATTTCATGCTGTCATTACCCAAAAACTAAAGTCATTTCATGTTTATTTCCCCCATCAACTGTAGTCAAGCAGCTACAATTAAAGTGGAGACTACATTATTATTCTCATTCTTATTTTTAATTGGAGAAACTTAATTATGGTGAAAAGCTACAGTGGGTAATACAGGTGAGATTCAACTGTCTATCTTCTAAAACACCATTAGGTCAATTCAAGTTCTTAGGAGATAGTTGCTTACCTTTCAATAGCTAATTCTTTGTTAGAAAGTTGCTGCACTGTGATCACAACCTTCTTCTCTATTCCTTGTTTTAATTTGAAATAAAATTTATCTCTATCCTTAGGCACAGGACTGAAATATTCAAAAAGAACAATTACCAATACAGCATCAGACAAATGATACAATAAAATGATTAAATAACCTCTTCCAAGCTTAGAACAAGACAATAAATTATTTATGCAACAACACTCTTAATTCTTTTTTGTAACATTCTAATTGTCAAGATATACTAAACTCTCATTTTGCTATAGGTACAACTATGAATTTTGTAGTCAATAATATAGAATTTCTATTAATTTTTAAGCTGGACTTACAAAAGCCATATAGTTTATCTCAAACCCAAGGTTAAATCCAAGATCTAAAAAGATGCCAATAATATAATTTCAAGTTTTATTTCATTTTCAAGGCTCATTTACTTTTTTTTAATGACTGTCACATTAGCACCCATAAGACAATGAAATCCAAGGTGAAAATTAAATCTTTCTTTTAGACACCTAGAATTTGACATGACTGTGACAAGTCTAAGTAAATAAAATGAAAGAGATGTAATGAAATGTAGATTATGGCAGATGAAGCAAATTCTAACTTAAGTGAAACTAACTATTCTTGCAATAAACTAATTCCTCAAAATAAATATCTTAAAATGAGTTTGTCTTATCTGAAAAGGAAAAAATAACTTCAGCAACTTATTTGACCCAAGACTCAATTTCTATACACACCTGGCAGAAAAATGCATGCACCTTAAGATCATCGTTTAAGAGAAGTCAGAAGACAAATTTGAATACCCCATGGCTTCTCTTATATGAGAAACCTGAAGTACTGCAGATATAATGTAAAGGGCAAAATAAAAGACAGTAGAAAATGGGGAGAGATCGGTTCCAAATGGGAAGAGGATGTAGAAAACAAGGGAGAAGGGAAGGGAAAGGAAGGAAAGTGGAAATAAAAAAAATTAAGATGGGTTATGCACACATACCAACTTCCCACAATGAATGCAATCAAACCCATGTCAATAAAAACACTACCTAGCAATTACTGTTAAATGAAAAGCACATGTAGAGAATACAGGTAACTAGTACATAAGATGACAGTTGCCTTCTAAACGGGAAAAACTTTAAAAATATAATAAGAAATGATTAAGTGATGGTCAAATAAAAGAATATACTATCAGTAACTATTAGCAATGATTTTCATTAAGCACATTTTTACAATTCTTAACATCATGAAGAGAAAAACTATATAACTTCAATTGTGTAAAATGTTCTCTAAAATAAACAGAATAAAGTAAATGTTAAGAGTCATTATTTCTAGCTGGAACAATTACAGCTTATTCTGTATTCACTGTTTTACTGCTTTCTATATTAAATAGATGCATTTTATTTTCTGGTAACAATTAGTGGGTTTCACTGTGACATTCCCGTATATGCATGTATAATGCATTGTTTAAATCATTTAAAAAATCATTTAACCAAAAGACATGAGAACAGTGAATATTCATTTACCTGCCAAGTATTTCATTACCATTGTAGAGCCTTATGCCAATATTATCTAATGTCTAGAAGCTTTGTATTAGCCAATGTTGTATTTCAGACACAATGCTAATGTTTGTTATTTTCAAATAACCTCACCTGAAGTTTCCTTTCCCATCATCTTCCTTTACCTCCAAAGAAACACTGAAGGTAAACACATCACTGTCAGGGGTAGGAATAATCGAGTCCTTAACATCAGATACTTGTCTGGAAGAACGTTTGAATGCTGTTCCAAAACTATACAAAATTCTGCTTACCTAAAAGAATAAAAATAAAAATGCTGTTAGGCCTAAGTTTTAACTGCATTATGATATGCTTTCCATGAACACAGTTTTCTTTATTAAGGTCTTTACACACTAAGCATCTGACAATTGTTTAAATAGTATCTAAAAAATTTTCATCACTTACGCTTAAGAAGGGTAACTGTATATGGTGAATGTAGGCCATCCTAAACCTAAATTATTACAACCTAAAAACTATCATCAGCATAAAGGGACAACATTTCAAGAAAGATAATATTGCTAAAGGCTTCCTCAAAAGGTAAATTAATTTCATCCATTCCTTTTTTTTTTTTTTTTTCCAGGACCGGGGATCGAACTCAGGGCCTTAGTGCTTAGCGGCAAGCACTTACCCCACTGAGCTGTACCTCCAGCCCTAATTTCATAAAATATTTAACTTTCTTAAATACTAGGGCATCACTTCATTTTAAAGAAACTTGAGTTCAAATATGTTTCCAAACTTACGTAGATAAAATTCAATAGCAAGCACCACTAGTACAAACATTACGGGACATAAGAAAACTAACATTTATGAGCTGCAACTGGAATCTGGGCACCCTGAGCGTGAAGAAAGGAAGGAGGATAAGGTCCACTCAGCAGAGGCAGTTAAGCTGAGGTCTTTCACTAGAATTCAGAACATCTCCCAACACAAAAAGGCACAAAAAGCTTAGCCAGAAAACAATACTGTCAGTACCAGGGGGAATCATTTCAACATCACAGAAAAATTTGTTTGTAGAGGTTTTTAGGTAATTTCTAACAAGAAGATTGTCTTCAAAAAAAAGGCAGAGATAAAACATGCGCATTATTTGTCAGGAAAAAAATTATTCTATAGATCAAAGAGTACATTATTATCATAGTCCTTTCTCCCTAACATAAACAGCCAGGCTCTCTTTGGTGCCACATACATGAATGGATTATTCCTCTGTTAGGAGTTAGGTGGTGTTTACTGTTATCAATCAATAACACTTCTTCACATAAACATATCTTTTTAATTTCCAAACTCCAATTACATATAATACTCTATTTGATGTTCCAAAGTAATCATATAAACAGGTCTAACAGGTTATTTGTAATGCTTTCTGTAAATGAGTAAAGTACGGTTCAATAACTTCCAAACTTCTCATAGCTATTATTTTTTTTAATTTATTTGTTTATTTATTTATTTTAATGTATGTGGTATGCTGGGGATCGAACTCAGGGCCTTGTGCATGCAAGGCAAGAGCTCTACCACTGAGCCACATCTCCAGCCCCTATAGCTATTAAGTTACTGGTCTGAGTTGAGGAATTTTTAGACAGTGCTTCCTAGTATCATTTTGATTGGTTCCCTGCTATCAATGACATTCTCTCATAGAATAGTAAAGAAGAGAACCAAGTTCAATAAATTTATGTATCTGTGCCCAGCTAGAGTATATAAATACGTCAAGCATGTTCATACTGAGGATTGTACCTTCACTAAGAATTAACTTAAAAAAGCCATCTTTCAAATACTCCTATTCTTTCAACTCTAGCATTTAAACATAGCAACACAATGAACTAAGTTCATAAAAGAAATTATAATAATAGATGTCTCTGAGCTTCAAAATACACTCTGAATTACTGCAGTGAATGGACCCTAAGATTATTACTAGGATGACACTAGCATCCACATCTTCCCAAAGAACATTCACAAATAAGGCTTTTAGCACAATCTTCAAATTTTTTCACTTCTCTCTAATTCAGAGGGCTAGATATTGAGGCATAGAATAAAAGCAAATATTAGTTTTAGCAATAAGTGTACATGGTAACATGGTTTGAAGAGCCTGCGGTACTTCTACACAATGTGGTTGTGATACAAAAGTATTAAAGTATTCCGAGAATGAATGGTGAAGTGGTCTTAATCCATTCTCTAGAATTAGATCACTGTAGTGACTACTTAAAAAGTATGAGAAATACACTTTTTCCCTGAAGCAGCAAAGTACTATTCATCCCACAGTCATTCTGTTTCTTGTTTCCAAAAGGAGCATCACAACATCTCAAACTCATGAGCTTAAAACACAAATGATTCTCCCAATCTCTGAGCTCACTCGTAAGTTCAATAATGAAAACAAGGAGAAATATGAGGGGTTAAACAAAAATTGTACTTTCAGTCACCTCACATTCGGATGTACAAGTAAGGACACTATTAACAAATCTTAGATAATATTAATTGAAAATATTGTTGAATATAACAAGTGTAGACCTACAATATTTTATAATTTACTTGACACAAAACACTACTTTAAATGGCAGAATTTAAGTATGGGGTCTTTCTTCAATTATCTATTTTTATTGTATTCATACACTATGTTCTGGCATGAAATTTTTCCTGTATATGTGTAATCTATTACATTCAACAAGTAGTCCTGAAACTTTTAATAGCCACCTTACATCCATGTATCAGTGATACCCTAAACTGCCCTTCCAATACAAACTAGTAGTTTCTTAAATTAACTGATTATTACTTTTTGACACCTTTAATTTAAGAACAGTACAAAAATGCTCCTGTCAGCCTAAGGTCCAACTTCAGTAGCAGCACCATATTTGTATCACAATCGTTTTCAGCTTTAAAAAAAATTTTGCCATCTTACCCCATTATAATCTCATATAAATGAGTAAAAACAACACTAATAAGAATTGTAGACCTCAAATTTTATACATTTAAGGCAATGATAAATTCAATCATTCAATGTATTTTTGAGTACCTTCTATACGCAAAGTATCACTCTAGGCGCTAATGAAATAGAAGAGAACACAGAATTTACATTCCAACAAACACAAATTGAATGTGCTTGCGTTAAGTACAAGGAAACTAAGCCAAAAGCAGAAATGTGCAGGCAGAGCTGCACACACCACCTGAACTTAGCCAAGTACCTGAAGTATTATCAAGGAAGAGATTCAAGGAACATTTTAGAAATATTTCACTGAAAATTGCACCTACAAAGTATAAAGAAGGACTTCAAGCGACTTTGGGCTGTGTGGGGAGCACCCTCTCCCCAAAAATAAAGCCTGTACTCTGCTTTTTATTCATTCAACCTGAGTATATTTTAAGAAAGCATTATATGTGAAAACAGAACCATCTGTTCATAATTGTATATAAGACAAACTGCAACAAATTTTACTTTTTCTCTATTCCCATCTCTTCTGTTTCATTTTCTTTGTGACAGAGGTATCAGAAGGTCTCATCAAAAATGTCAAAGGATTCAGCAAACTCTAAAGGGGACAGCAAGGCAACAGGAACCTGTTTTTAAAAGGTTAAGTATGTTGGGCTACGCCAGCCTAGTAGAGGCAATGGGAAAAACAAGACTGCACCTTTCTCTCCTTGGGAGAAGAACACACAACAGTCCATTATCTTTAGTAAAAACAACCAAAATTCACTAAATACTAACCATGTTTTACAAGTTTCTATCTCCCCCAAAAATATTGGAATCATTTTTAAGTTCCAGAATTTGTGAATAGGCTCAAGTGGTGAACCAAGGATTGTTACGTTAAATTTCAAAAAATTATTATCCATATATATGGTCTGGGGAACAAATTGGATAACCAAATATATATATCATAGCAAAAACTCCAAAAATGTTGTTATTAAACACATACACACAAAAAAATGACCTAGAATGGGCATTTTCTTTGCAGAAGGCAAAGGTTTATTGAGAAATAATACAACACAATTTTTCCTAGAAAGCAGTACCTTTAGAAAGTACTAATTTGAAACAGAGATATGCGAAAAGTTTAACTGGTAGAAATTTGAATGTTTTTTATTTTCTTCTTTATTTCAGTGTTTTTCACAGCTTCAAATATGTATTACATGGTAAAAGTACAGTGATATTAGATAACAAAGATATTTACTTAAACACAGCTAGCTTTTACAAAATAAAGCCTTCCATTAATACTGGTTGGTACAAGATAACATATTCTTTCATGAACACCATATATCAAGAAAATGTTCACCCAAGAAATAAAGCAGAAAAAAAATTCTACGAAATATATTCTGAGCCAGGTGTGGCGGCACACAGCTGTAATCCTAGCACTTGGGAGGCTCAGGCAAGTTCCAGGCCAGCCAGAGCTACACAGCAAGACCTTGTCTCAAAAAAATAAACAAATAAAAATTTTTAAGAAGAGCTCAAATAAAAGAAACTTTTGAAGAAATGTACTATCCAAGACACTAAAATCAACTTACTAAATCAACTTAAGAAAAACACTAAAAGGTAACTTCTGAATTAACTTCCAAAATAAAGCATTTAACTAAAATATCCATCTCTTATTTTTTGGGGGGGGAGGTGGGTACTGGCAATCGAACTCAGGACCTTGTGCTTGCCAGGCAGGCACTTACGCCACTGAGCTATATCCCCGGCTAAAATATCCATCTCAATAAGTTGTCTATTTACATTATTTTCCCATGTAAGAAACGGTTTTCTTTCATATAGTAGCTAGTAGGGAAGCCTCCCCACACCCAAAATAAAAGTATAGTCCAAATAAAGATATTCCCAATGATACTGCTTTTATCATGAAATACCTCTGAATATCCCTAAAGACAACAGAGAAAAACTGTGGTCTAAAAGATAACATTCAGAGTTGCTAGTATTAAAACATACAAAAAATCATGAAAACCCAACTTGAAAAAAGTAGTTGCAATGCCTAATAAACATAAAATGTTAAATAGAGTCAACTATGACTTTTAAAGTATCATTTATCATTTAAAAGGTTTGTATATCTCCACAAAGATGCAACAAAAATAGGGCCTCCATGGCTTCTTTTATTATTTCTCAGATTTTGTTTTGTCTGTAATTCTTCAGCAGAAGCCTAACACCTCACTCCCCACCCAAAGACCACTGACACGTAAGATACTTTTGGTTGGCATGTCAGCTCTTTTGCCATAGGTTATACAGATTCACTCCAAAAGTCCTTCCGAAGAGTAACACAATAACACATCAAACGTGTCCTGACCCTTCCACGGGTATCCCTAATCCTTTTATCATAGATGTTCCAGACAGCCAGCACCCTAGGCTTCCCTCCACCACTGCCGGTGCTCGCTGCATGAAGACTTTTACAGTGAAGTAAGAGCATCACAGTGACAGCCGGCAGCGGCAGCCATGTTTTCGCTTCTGCTTGGGAAATTCTCTTTCCTCTGCTGGGAAAAACTTCAGTTATCATCCAGAGACTCTGAAAAATAGAAAAGAAAAAGGAAGAAATAAAACAGATAAATATTCAGTGGCACTGCACTTCTTAAGTGATAAAAATGTCTGTGACATAGTTTCTGAGCTATCTGTGCCCATCATTTGTCCCCATCAAAAAGAACTCAAACACTAAGGACTGTAAGTCAGGAAACTTCTAGGAAGCAGTTAACTAAGTAAACAGTAAATACAACTGAAACACTTCAGACTACATAGGAAGATGTTAACATCTGTAAAAGTAGTTATGTGATGTTGAATCTCTATAAATAAACAACTGAAAAACAAAAATCTACAACTTTATATCATACTTAAGCAATAAGGAAGCTGTTGCTGACAATGTATAGCTCTTCAGAGTCAAAGACTTCAATTTAAAACCCAACACTGTAAAGCAACTGCTAGCCTCAGAGGGGGTAACCATATAATTTACCATCTAACCCAGAACACTTCTGAGAATAAATAAAAGGATTTTAATAATATACCTGGGCAACAGGTACAAGGTAGGATTGCTCCAGACAAACAGGTCATTCATCTAAATAAATACTACTCCCAATGCCACCGACACCAAGTATCAAATGAATGCGTAGCACAATCCCTGGCATAGGTGTCTGTTCATATTGGGTTATTCTTCATTTAGAAATGATGTCTCATAAATAGATTTAATGGCCAAGCTCAAGTACTTCTCCTTGAAATAATGCACTTCACCACCAATGATGTACAACAACACTTTCAAAACCATACTCAAAAAAATGAATTAAATAATACATGGAAAAAAATAATAATACATGGAAAACTTTCTCACAACCTATAATACTGAATATGCTCTCTAGAAATGTAATTATTTCATTCTACATCTAAAATAGTCAAGTCAAGAATTTCCCAGGTTTTTTACACTGCTTACCTACACTGTTGAAGCTCAACTATAACAAACATTTCCCCATTTATAAGTAGATACTACATAGTGTACTTCCTAACTCTTAATTAAAATAATTTACTGACCCACACAAAAAAAAAAGTAGATACTACAATCCCCAAAGAAAGTTTCATACCATCAGTTATGAAAAATGCTTGCAGCAGGTTCCTTTTCAACATCCTTCTACAGTAGAGTTCATCTCTCTCTGAGCAAGAGATTCTCCAGTTCTTCAAATTCACTCCCTTGCTGCTGGGCTCCATCGATCCAGAAATCACACAGGTGTGTTAAATGACAGCTGCCAACATCAAATGCCAGGACTCTACCATCTGCTTCCCCACTTCCATAGTGGAGTTTTTAAGGATCAAACATAGCTGTTCTCATTTAAAAAATACATATATTCTTTTGACACATCTAGATTCACGCCTATTACATGCCAGGCACACTAGCAGCACATTTGTACTCATTCACTCTCCTGTGCATCACACCGTTTTGAGGAATAAGTCAGAGTGTGTGTGTGTGTATGTGTGTGTGTATGAAATAGAAAAGGTCCTATCTAAAAACAGACATGTTCATTTTAGTGGAAAATAAACTGATCACCAGGGCTTAAGAACTAATACACCCACCATGCTTAGTATCAAATTCACAAAGATCTACATTTATAGGAATCTTCATTTTGTGGCTACAATAAACTCAAAATTTCTGATCAATACAATGATTTATCTATGATTCATGGTAAGTGGAGACTAAAGTAACTGCTCTTTTTAGCATCTTCTGCTGACAATTTGTGTTTTCAAAAGTAAACACATCTGAAACTTTGCCTGTTCAAACCATTTACCATACCTTTGATTTGGTTTCAAGTACTAAACAAATAATTCCATTTAGGTTTAATGTGGAGGCAACTCAGTAGATAGAGAAAAGAGTATTTCCCCACATATTTTATAACCATTTCATTCTGAACCACTTCTTCAGTCTAAGAATAAACTAAGAATTAACAGGTGCTAAGAAGCTACTGGAACCTTCAAAGGACCAAAAGTTGATATTCCTGATCTGCGTGATCATTTATATTTGTAATTAGGTCAATGCTACAGAGCAAAACATCAGCCTGTTCATGAAACAAATAATCACCAGAGAAAATCACAGCAATCTATGAAACAGTGTCAGTGTAGTATCTAAGTGAAAGCAATATGCAACTATCAAGCCTATCAGAAAGACGGTATTGTTATAAGCACTTTTAAAAATCACTTGGACCATTTTGCCTGGGCAAAATAATGAGAGATGCATAAATATTCATTCCTTCTAAGAACAAAACATTACTGCAGTGGTAGGCTGCAAGTTCAAGAAGTGGTACTTTTCTATTACACCTGCTAAACTGTGAGACTGCCCTGCCTACAGTATCATGTCAGTGTGTAGGAGTATCACACTTAGCTTTCCATCTTCTGCTCTATGCCATCACAAATATTAACTTTGTCTTTAGAAAAACTCTCCAAATTCATACAATGTACTTATACAACGGGAAATTAAGAGTTTTACAATTTTACCATGATGGCAAATTGCTGAAATGTACTTACTGCCTCTTTAATTTCACAGGAGAACACATGTATCTGAAATTCTTCTGAACCATGGGAACTCTCTGTAAATGCAAAGCAATTGCTCTCCGTTGTCCCATCATGCCCACGTGCACAGAACAAGACCTTATAGATTGGGAAAGATGCTATCTCCATATTTCTGGACTGGTCAATGATTCTGCAAAACAGTGACAAAAAAATTGGATAAAATATTAAGTACTAAAGACAAAGGCAAATAGTTCTACTATGCCAATGGTAGAACAACAATGTTCTACTGCACAACTGAAAATTAATTTACCCCAAAAAAGAATCAGGTGGTTCCAAAGACAAGACTCAGCAATAGAACAGCTGAAAGGAGTTCATGAGATTCAGAAGCAATTAATTCTCTGGCTTTCACTATACATTTCCTAAGCCTAAATATTCAAGATATTGTCAAGATCTCCAATTGAGAAACTGAGGGATGGGCTGAGACTGACAGGAGACAATTACCAGGTACACAGAGGCAAATCAAAACACAAATCTTGTGCTCCATTCACCAGTAAATACACTAAACCTTTGTGAAGGTGTGTACTGAACTAAACAGAAATATAAAAAGACATCTTTACAAAATACCATATAAGAAATACTTACCTGGAAGAGGAGAAATCATGACCATAAAATACCATATAAAAATTTTAAAAATACTTTCCTGGAAAACCCAAAGAATTTTTACCTAAACTTTGAAAATTTATATTGCTGGGCCAGGGATATAACTCAGGGGCATAAGTGCCCGCCTGGTAAGCAGAAGGCCCAGAGTTCGATTCTCAGTACCAAAAAAAAAAAAAAAAAAAAAAATTATATTGCTATTAGTTTGGTACTTAGAACTTAGTTATTACTTTAGTTTTATAGCCACTTTTAGATGACAGACTAACAACATATGTCATGTTCAGTCTGAGTAATAAAAATTTTATTATTTTTATGTATAATGCCCCACTTTGAGTACAACTTCGTAAATATCCCTAAATAGGAACAGCAGCTAAGCCTAAATACAAGGTTCACTTTGCATGTCTACAGGATATGAGTGAATTCACAGTAAGTTCTACACCTGAATTATGATACAATATCCTCACCACATGAAAGATTTTAATACACATCTACAGAAAAAAAAAAAGTAAGAGCTTACCTCACAGAACCTTCTGGAACATTTGGCACATACAGAGTAACAGGAAGGGGGTTCTGACTAGAAGATTTCATGGTTGACATTGCCCGTAAAGCCTCCACTTCATTACGTGGAGAAGAAACTTTCATACATCCTAAGTAGGTCAGTTTATTAAATAAAACACTGTCTTCTTCAGGCATTCCAATTGGAGAAGATGGTCTGGGTGTGGAAATTTCTGATGGGAAAAGACAAGACACATTTAAAAGTCAATGCAAAACTCTACAGTTTAATTTTGCCAAATGCTCAAAAAGAACTACTTCAAATAAAAACCACTAAAACAACATGAATTTACCTAAATACAATGAAAATTAAATAAAAGTTAAATCAGTTACTAAGCAACCTAACTTTCTAAGCAAAAGTAAGTAATGTTAAACTGTTAAAACTCATACCAACAACAAAAGTCAAGTCCTTGTTATCTCCTTTCCTGGCTGGACTCTATGAACAATGCAATCTTCAACAGAACATTTTTCCTCACAATAAGTGTTTTTGACAAATGTATCTGTGATTACTTCACCCAATTCCACATACTCCCCATAACGGATTTGGAGGGTTAAAAACCTTTCACTTTAACTCAAAGCACAACATGAAGCAAAGAACCAGTTATGGTTAAAGACTATCTATCTGCATGTTATTAGGCAGTATTACATTCTCTCTCTGTGGCCCCATCTAAAACACATATTCATCTTATCTCCAGGCTTTCCTCTTTTTTACCCCCCCCATACACACTGCGCAACACCAAACATGCCTAATAACCTCAACTAGATCCTTAGAGCATGTTCAACTTCTCAGTGCTTAATTCCTCTCACAGGATTTGTTTGTTGTCATTGTTTTGAGACAGGGTCTCGTTATAAAGTTCAGGCTGGCCTTGAACTTACATGTAACACAGGCTCTAAGGTGCTCGGAAAGCACATTTAAAG
Organism: Dinomys branickii; assembly: GCA_004027595.1. Lineage (NCBI taxonomy): Eukaryota > Metazoa > Chordata > Mammalia > Rodentia > Dinomyidae > Dinomys > Dinomys branickii. The sequence goes on along the minus strand of PVLD010006439.1, from coordinate 4,275 downwards.
GTATTTAAATACAAAAACACAAATATGTTAGAAATTAAAAAACAATTTAGAAAAAGATGTATCATGCGATCATTAATTGTAAGAAAGCAAGAGGGCCTATATAGGGAAGAGGCTAGATTTCAGAACAAAGGAAAAAGAAAAGAATTCACTAAGAAAGCATAGTAATTGTTAAAGACTATGCCCTTAATACCACAACTTCAAAATATTTGAATAAAAATTAACAGAATTGAATGTGCTAGCAGAAACAGAACTGAAGTAGTTCAACTAAAGAAATGCGCCTAATATAGCTTTTCTCTCCCATAGGTCACAACTGAGAAGTCTAGACACAATATAATAAATAATTACCTGAGAACACTAAAAAAAGAAAAAAAGAAAGATGAAAAACAAAGCAGACTGGAGGGAAAGTTAAAACTTGAAGAACCACCGTTACAGTGTTGAGTTTTCTTTTCTTTCCCTTTGTCTTTTTTATCTTTATCTCCTGGCTTTGACCTAAACATAGCCAACCTGCAGAACTTTACAGTGAACAGTAAAACTGTGTGAAGGACATTCAATCTTCCTGGCCAAAGGACAAAAAAATGACAAACAAACCACAGAGTATTTGGGAAAAATCATGATTTATTTTTTACATTTTCATATACAGGAAAATCAAAATTCAGTATAAGCGATGTGCTCTAACAGAAATACTACACAGAAAGTTCTTTAACTGAAGAAAAACTCCATTACAAGACAAACTGGATTTTAAACAATATCAGAAATACAGCATACAATAAATTGCTACAGCTTTATTGCAAGAACATACATTTTCTGAAACAAAGGTAAAGCGGTTTTTTTAATATACCAAGTCTTTCTTCACATATGCCATGTTTATTCTACTGGGTTGTAGAGGCTGCTATTTCTAATCCCCTATCAGCCACAAAATAGCTCCTTGAGCCTCTATAAGTCACTTAACCTCTGGACCTCAGCTACCTCATCAATAGTATATCAAGCACTTTTCAAAGGACACTGCTCACAGGAATCTGGTGGTTTCACCAAGGTGCTTCAGTGGAGATAAAGGGCTTAAACCCTGCCCCCACATCCATGAAAAACAGAAGTGTTATAATTACTGTATTAGGCTTGGACCTAAGATTTTATGTGATTTTCATTTTCAGGTTCAAAGTTTTCAATATTAATATTGATGATGAAGAGGAGGAGGAAGAGGATGATAAACATTTTTAGGCACTCATTTTTGTGCCAAGCATTTTATAATATGTGGATGGTGTCATTTAATCCTCCTTTGTGCCTATGATGCAAACTGAATTTAATCTCTGCTTCACACTTGGAGAAACTAACATTTGAGAGGTTAAATACTAACATTTGAGAGGTTAAATAACTTGCCCATAGCCACATAGTCAGAGGAAGCTGGAGGATGGGTTCAAACCCAGCTCTGAACTCCAGATACCATGTCAACTTTACAGAAGTTTAAGATAAGATAAATTAGCAGCAAACAGTAATTCTTATTCTATTCTTAATTATAGAATACACATCTCTTTAAGGGAAGAAACTAGCCTCTTTATATTACCAAAAGCTAACAGCATGCAAAGACTAAACATTCAATATATATAAAATGAATTAATCATTAAATAGGGCTAATGGTCCTTTCAACAACTTACCAAATACATGTCATCCTGAGCATTACCTTAATCCCATCCCATTCACAACTAAATGTATCATAACTGCAACCTTCATAGAGACAAAACTCACAGCAATTATCAGATTAGATCATGATTAGTGAAAATCCTGAATCAAGCGGGCAAACAGTAAAAACACTTTTAGCAAGGCCAGACTTGCAGGCCCGGTAAAAGTTAGACACAATGTAAGAGGTTCAATTCCACCTAAATAAATACAAGTCAGTCCTATCTAGTCAGGTCATGTTTTTTTATTGCCTCATCTCAGCAGAAGATGCAAAGAATAACAAAAGGTTTGAAACAGAGGACTCATCCAAAGATTTCCTGACAGAGATGAATCTATATAGCTAGGATATGAGAACAGTAAATGACAAAAAACAACTTATCAAAATCTTTAAACAAGAGCTCTTGTCAATCTCATTTTATATCTGGCAAACACCACATACTCACTGTTCAATTGAGGCTACTTCAGTCTAGTTGGCAGACAGTTTCCTGCCACTAAAGCTACAATTCCATTAGCAAACACTATGCTGATTACAACTACGAAAGCCGGCAGAAATGTTCTTTTATTGAACATGAAAACTAAAAATATATGCCCAGGGAAAGAAACACAGAAAACTTATTGTAAAGCAGAGTCTTTTTAACCATAGAGACACTGAGTGCAACATAAATTTTTTCAAATGTAGTCACGATAATAGGTGTTAAGAATATAAAATGAAAGACTCTGAAGAATATGCTCAGAAATAGGAACTAGAAGAGTTAATTCATTCCAATAACTCATCCAGAAAGTTATATTAGAAGGTACAAAGTAACCCCTCCTTTCAGCTAATCCAGGTTTCAGTTTGTATCTGGATGTCCTCCCTAAGCCTCAAGCGCTCCTAAGTGGTGGTTCCAGGGGGTGACCGGATCATGCAGGCACAACGGGCACCAGTGCATTACTGGACTGGTGAGTTTATAGCTGAACATGAAATTGGGAGGTGAAGCCTGTGGGAGGAGGTGAGTCACTGGAGGTGCAGCCTGAAAAGGTTTGTCTCCTTCCCTCCTCCCTAATCTCTCTGCTTCCCGCTGCCATGCCTTGAGCAGTTCTCCTATGCCACGGCCCCGTGCCAGGCTGCCCTGCCTTACTTCAGGAATCACACACTCTATCTAGATCCAGCCACCTCTGAAAAGCCCCACCTATGGCCACATGAGGATTTAGGGGACATCTAGACAAAAGCCGTAACATGTGGTAAATCATACTGATAGATTTTAAAACTGAAACATCCTTGCCAGAGAATGCATCATGGTTACATTCCTGACATATACCCCACTGTTTAGCAGTTTAGCCTATACCTAACCAACAATCGTACCTGACAATCAGGATAAAAACAACCTTGTCTCAAAATAATGTACTAAGGAGTCTGAATATAACACAAGTCTACATCGATCACTTCATATCACTTCCCTGACCACTAGAAAATGGGCAGTTAGTCAAATTATAGTGAAACTCAGAATTGTTCAATTAGTAAAAGAATAAAGCCATTTCTCTTCCACCAGGTATGAACACATCACTTATACCTAGCAGTCTCTGCTGGTAGTTACTTTGTGAAGAATGACAGAAAGAAAATCAGAACAGGGTAGTTTATACAAAACCACCACCAGAGCCCAGATCAAACCACAACTCTAGTGTTTAAGCCAGCTGAAACTGAAGCAGGGTTTGGGTTTGGTTTGCTTTTTTTGTTGCTTTTTTTTATTTTATTTTAAAGACAAAAGAATGGAGACATATGAACCAGAAAAGCCATAAACAATACAGAAAATACAAAGTTATACAGAATATAGTAGGGAATTAGCACTGGATGTTGTATTACATAATGTTGTCTTGACATTAGTTAACACAAAAACATTAAAGGAAATACCAAATTATAGAGAAGATAGGGAATTTGCACTGGATGCTGTATAATATAAAGTTATCTTCACTTCTGTTAATACAAAAACGACTGCGGAAATACAGAATTATAGAGAACATAGAAGGGAATTAGCTCTGGATGCTGTCCTACATAACGTTACCTTCACCTTTGTTACTCAGTTACACAGATGATGGCCCATTTGATCATTCAATTTTTCTCCTCCCTCATCTCCGTTGCCCTACCACTCAATCATTCATCTTCCCTGTGATAATAACTGTACTCCTGGGTTTATCTATATCCTTGGACTCTCACCTTGGGAAGAGATATAGCTGCCTCAGACTATACTATAACATACACGGGTGTATACGAACTGCCATGGTTGGAGGTGGGAAAGCACATATGCTCACAGCGGACCGCCCGGCTCCACCCTGTCGTCCTGCTATGGGTGGGGGCGGGTCCAGTCCATGAGGTGCCCTGAGCGGGGCCCACAGCGGAGCAGCCGCGGGGCATGCACCCCCATCCGGGCGCCCTTTGTGACCCTTTTGGCTCTGTCCCGTTGCCTTGATGCCAGAGGCCCTTTCTTCTCCTCCCACCTTCTCCTGATCTCCAGCATTACTGTTCCCCACCCCCTGCAGCTGGGCAATGGGTCTCCGAAGCTGAAGCTGCGAATGCTGAAACGAGGGCATGGGCCAAGGGTGTGCTTGGAGCAGTGACCTCCTCCCTCT